>JAVQJD010022817.1:0-34787 GCA_036023655.1 Nannoperca australis
GCCATGCATACCGCCGCTTGTTATGTCCAAATAACTCAATTTTAGTTTCATCAGTCCACAGCACCTTCTTCCAAAATGAAGCTGGCTTGTCCAAATGTTCTTTAGCATACCTCAAGCGACTGTTTGTGGCGTGTGCGCAGAAAAGGCTTCCGCCGCATTACTCTCCCATACAGCATCTCCTTGTGCAAAGTGCGGTGAATAGTTGAACGATGCACAGTGACACCATCTGCAGCAAGATCATTTTTGTTGGCCTGCCACTCCGGGCTTTAACTAGAACTGTGCCTGTGGTCTTCCATTTCCTCACTATGTTCCTCACAGTGGAAACTGACAACTTTTTGTATCCTTCCCTTAAACCATGAAGTTGAACAATCTTTGTTTTCAGGTCATTTGAAGTTGTATTGAGGCTCCCATGTGACCACTCTTCAGAGAAGATGCAAAGAGGTGAACAACGTGCAACAGGCCACCTTAAATACCCTTTGTCATGACCTCTGTATGTAGGTCAAGGGTTAGTGAGCTGAACAAACAAATGTTGTGTTCCAATAATTAATGCTAAAGGTATTCAAATCAATAAAACAACAAGGGTGCCCAAATTTAGGCACCTGCCTACTTTTGTTTAAGTAAATATTGCACACTTTCTGTAAATCCTATAAACTTCATTTCACTTCTCAAATATCACTGTGTTTGTCTGCTATATGATATATTTAACTGAAAATGCTGATCCGAACAACCAATGATTTTGCATGCCACTGTATATATACATTTTGAATAGTGTACCAAACTTCAACAAGAAAAAAAAAAAGCTTAGTGTTAGGAGAAGGAATCACAAGCATATTTTTGATCATTGATTGTTGTACATGTGGAAAATATAATCAATTATACATAAATACAAAAGAAAAGAGCAATTTGGGCCTGGTGTAATTTAGCAACTTTAGCATGATTCCCTCATGTTGTGTGTGTGTGTGTGTCTCTCTCTCTCTCTCACCCTCTCTCGTTCTTTCTCTTTCAGTCACTCACATGCTTACGCACACACACACACACACACACACACACACCTCTGCCTCCTATCCCCTCTCTGGCCTCTATTGTCGTGATTTGGGCTTTTCATTTTTTAAAGCTATTTCATTTACTGCTGCTTCCAACTCACACACAGAGCAACAGAGGGATAAAAAAGTAATGGTGAGAGGTAGGTCAAACAGAAGGTAGGGAGGAGGAACATGATGTCTGATGAGATTTCTTTAATTTATTATAAGGTAACAGTTTATATTGAAATTCAAATGTAGTCTTGTTTGAATATCTGCTGCGCTATTACAAATGTGTCATGGCAGAAAACTCATACAATCTCATACAACTCGTTCCATTTGCAGATGTTCCATAAATCTAACAAAAACAATGTATTGCCACTTGTTTCACTTATCTCTCTCTCACTGTCGTTCTCTCTCTATCTCGCCTCCGAGTTTTACACTGTGCCATCCCATCTATCACTAGGGAAATAATTACAGGCTTCTCTTTGGCCAAAGCTTGACACCCAGTTGACAGGCTGTCAGTCAGATGACTGAGTTACCATAGTGATCAAACTACTCTTTCTCCTTGACAAATGGGTGATGTGTGTATATCACCTGGATGAGACTGGTTGAGAGAGACAGAAATAGGAGAGGCAAGGACACGAGAGGGTTATCAAGGGTATTTCTCCTGTTTTTTGGGCCATTATTGGAACTGTTGCTGGCAGTTCCCCAGGGCATGGTTGCATACATGCCCGTGCTGCACACGCACACGTGAATACAAAAGAGAGTTTCAGGGTCAGGCAGGTGAATGTGGAGAGGAGTGAGCTATGAGAAGCACTTTAAGCAAGAGCGAATGCCATGGCACCAGCCCTAGTCAAGCACATAAAGAGGTAGATAGAGAGAGAGAGATAGAGTTGCAGAGAGAGGAAATGAGAGCGAGTGAGATACAGAAAGAAAAAGAAGAAAATAAGACAAGCCTCTGTGGTTTAGGGTAGAGAATTGGGAGAGTGAAAGGTGAAGAGGGACTGTGGCTGGGGGAAATGAGCTGTTCCACTGTTAAATTGTCTCTTCCTGCTGCACTTGGTGCCCTTCTGGGTGAAAGATGTCAATAATGATTGAAATGTCACAATCGCATTCACCACAATCTGCACTGACATACCCACATACGTGCAAGCCTCAGAAATATTAGGATTTAATCTTATTATGCAAAATCACATTGCTGCTGCAGTGTCTATGGGTTTTGTTTCTTCTGTATGCATGATCCATTGCAAATCACGCAATCATGATTTGCAATGGATCTACTCAGGTCCAAAATTCTGTCCTTTTTTTCTGTTCAGTGTTGTTTTATATTACCTGTTTCATTTCCAGGCCCAGTCCTCCTGTTACAGGAGGACATTTCTTTTTCTTGATTCTTTTATAGCACTTACAGTCCTTCATTTCAAGGTCCAATCCTCTAGTACGCCTGAAGCAGACCTCAGGAGATCCCCTTAACTTTAAAAAAGACCTCGATATCTTTATCCTGTATTTACTGTTGCTGACTATATTTCTATCCTTCAGCATAAATCTAGAGCCCTGAAGTCCTCAGGAAATTGTAAAATTTCCTCTGAGAGGTACAAATAGCTCTTCTCACCAGTTTTATGTTTATTACTGCATTGCATACACAGTGCCGATCCCTAATATTAAATATTACAACCAGCCATTTGATATGTCTGCATAAGATCAACGATTGTTCATGCATAAATGTTTTTTCCCAGGTTAGGATTTTTCAGGTCATGAGTTAAAACCAACACATTCCCATAATTACAATTATGTTTACCGTTCGTACTTCATGGCCTAGCCATTTAATATATCTCTGATTAAACTATGTGCTGAAGTACTTGATTCTCTCCCCTCATCCCTTATCAACTATAGGCGGTTAGCTTTTTTGTCTCACTGCACCCTCTTTATTGTTCTTTCTTCAGGTTCGCTGGTGGCTGTTCTTTCACCTGAGGGTGGGAAGGAGAGAGTGGGATAACATTTGAGACAAAGAGATTTAGCAATGGATAAATCTCTGCAGACATCTCCATTCTTTCCCTCCCACGGTCAGGCAGGCCCAGAGCCACGCAGGCATTAAGGACATTGTTTATAGACAGGAGAAAGCACTTAGTTCCTCCTTCACACCTTTTAGCCGGAAGGTCTTCTGAGAGTCAAAGAGAGAAAGAAGGACAAGGCAGAGGAGAATAACAGAGGGTTGAGAGGTTATAGAAGGTGAGTGGCGAAAAAAAGACAGGGCAACATTGGGGGGTCATTAGGGTCCTTATTGAACCCCAATGCTCAATAAGGACCTGGACTTTGTTGTCAGTCCATCTGTCGTATGCTTTCTTCTGTCAAAGCACAATGAACAACAACAAAAAAAAAAGCATTTGTAGCTGTTTTGAACAAAATAAACCCCAAAGTTCCTGTAGTTTTGGAAAGTGCTACCCTCTGAGCCGGAACTTTTTTGGGGGTAAAATAATGTCCTTGGAACTTAATTTAGATGCTGATCCCTGCGGTGAAAATGCACTAACTTTCTCCAAAGGTTCCTAGTCCCTGTGGTGGAAACGTCACTGAAAATTGCAAATGTAAAAAGATGACTGAGGAGAGGAAAATGAGCTGTTTGAAAGGATGGAAGATGGACAAAGGAAAATGGAAAGAACAAAGAAGAGAGTAAAGAAGCATGCACAAATAGGATAGGGACACCTACTATAGTTGTTGTCTTGGTAAGAGGAGAGGGAAGGTGATGTAGGAGCTGTGAGGAAGAGAGAAGAGGTCTGGGCAGAATAGCCAAGAGAAAAAAAGAGGAATGTTCACAGGGTGAGAAGTACCTGAAGAAATTACTGGGTGGACAAAAGAGCAAACGAGTACAGAGGCCGAGAGGAGTGGATGATGAAGGAGGAAGAATTGGTGAAGATGATGACAGCAACTGTGGAGAGGTGATGATAGAAAAAGAGGATGCACAGAGTGTTTGCTGTGTATTATCATGGGACCACAGTGGTTAGAGCATTCTGATATGCTGTCTGTTGAACACTAATGGTTTCTAGTTTCTCTGTGTGTATGTACATGTCCTTGGCATCCATCAAGCCACAATTTTATCACACATTTCCTTTGGGAGAATTGTGCTTGGAGTAAACCTTCTCAAAACGCAACGTGCTATCTATTTTCCGTGAAAAACAACCCTGTGTAACCACTAACTCATTCATATTTTATCGATGTCCTGCAGAGACCAGGTACTTAATGGGGGAGGGATTTTTCGCACCCACGGAATGATTGCGTGTACTCTATCCTCAGAGGATGCCAGTCACCTTTACCAGCTGTCCTAATTCATTTTGCATTTGAGCACCTGCAGATTTTACATCTAGCTGCTATCCCAGGCTGTTTAAACTCTCAAATTATTCAAGGCAAACAGACACCACTGTTGCACAATCCCAGACTAAAAATATAGCAATTCAGTTCTAAGTTGGACATGCTCAGTTTTAAGTTCCTTTTGCACATATAGTATACTATTTAGAAGCGATGGAAAGCAAAATAAAATAGAAACCTTTCACTCATGTCAGTGTGAGCTGATTTCTGTCTTTATTGTAAAACCAGGATATCTGCTATGAAAATTGGCTACAATATTTTATACCAACAACCGAAGGCTAAGGTTGTCACACAACTAATTATTGCAAATATATGTAAATTGAAGATACCTGGTAGGTCTAACCTGGAAACTTGTGTCAGTGCTTGATTTGCGAACAACATATCTGAAACATGGCTCCACCTGGCGACCTGGCGAGAGAGTGTCACTGACGTGAAACAGTGCTGGGGATTATGTTGTCAACTTAAACATCAAAGTCAACCTGCTGAAGTGGTGTTGCTACTAGGCAGAGGTGACTCCAGCAGTGTTTGGGACCCACTGTATAATCTTAGAATGCCAGAGGAGCTTTGTGATGCCCTCAACAAATCTGTCTGATTTAGCTGTGGGCCATGGATTTCTGTAGAATGATAATGGGTGTGCATTATAAACAGTGCACATACAAGAAGTCTGCTGTCTCGAGACTGGATCCTGTCCGAGCTTTGTGATTTAAAGGATGGTGTCTGTTTTCTTTCTTCCAGTTCCCTCTGGTTCAGCACAGAATACAAAACAGGTCGCCAGGTGGGGCTATGTTTCAGATATGTTTGAACACACACTCAAAACTGTTGTGTAGCAAATATATGAATGCTTGTCTTTTGGGAGAAGCAGGACCAGTGGATTCAAAATCTACTCTATTTGGATAAATAAATTTTTGCTTTTGGTGTTCACAGAAGATTTGTTCATTATAAAAAAGACGCCGTAACACAAGCTATGTCTTATCCCACCAACAATGTACATCAAGCAAGAAAATCTGCATGCATGAAGCGTGATTAAACTGGGCTCATAATTAGTGACACATGTTATTATTTGCATCAAGCATGAAATTAATTGTGCATGTTGATAGACTGTTGCGCTGAACTGTAAATGCCCTTTGGTTTTCAGCAAACAATTAAATGCATTTAGCCTTCACACTTCATTAATATATTAACACTGTCATTAGGTAAGGCAAGGGGTATACCAAAGATACTAACAACAGTTTGAGGAAGGAGAGTACAGTTGTCTGTGCTTTGTCTAAAGGGCGCGTCAGTCTTTAAGACCTTGAAAAAAGCCCACTAACCCTTACCCTACATGAATGACTCAAATGATTGGTCATAAAAACCACCAGCCAGCTCTCACACTCTGCATAGCTTAATTGAATTACACCCTGTACACTGCTTTGTGCACTGAGTGTGTAAGTCGAAGGAAGATCGAGACAGTGAGAGAGACATAAGTGGCGAGGGGGAGCATGTGAGTGTGTGTATCCCTGAGGCAGCAATATGCACAGCATCTGTATACAGAGTGTATTAAAGTGTTGAAAGTTTCATTAAGATTTGAGTACAGTGTTTTGGCCACCCAACAAGTCTCTGTGTGTGTGTGTGTGTGTGTGTGCATTAGTTAATTAATTAATTTGCTGATACATAGTAAAGTTTAATGAATGGTGGTGACAATATATTTGCAAAAAATATTTGTGACAATTTTTTTTTAAAGAAATACATTCAGTAATCAAGTATTCAAAAAGTCAAGAAATGTGAAATTCTATTGCAACAATATAGAATCGGAATAGTGTGTACAACATTTGTTGAACTGTTCCAATTAACAATTTGTATGCCCTTTCACTGGATTAGTTGCAATGAAAAGCCTCAAGGACTTTTCATGTTTTCGTGCGCTCTTTCATTCAAGCTCAAGGTAATATAATTTTTAACATTTTGACACGTGGGGGTCCAAACTCCCAGTCTGGGGAACCATTGCAAAACATCACTTTAATTCCTCCTGACAAAAAACTAAAATAGACAATTTAAATGAATAATCAAATTCCTGATAGCTTTTCACCAAGCTAATCCTGCCTGGCAAACATGATAGTTTCTTAGATACACAAAAGCCACCCTAAAACTCAGCGTACAACATTTCTGTGTCATTGATAAGTTTAACCTGGATAAGTATCTACAAAAGCTAGTAACAAGGACACCAGTTATGACATATGTGTTTGGTGATTCTACCTTTGCCGTTGTGGTACAATGTAAACATAAGTTGTTTTGACTTTTTATATTTTAGTATTTTTTACCACATTTACTACAAATTGTGAATAATTTACATTACTGCTGACAGTTTTTACAGCATGCCATTGTTTTTAGATGTCTGCCTTCTTTCTTTCTTGCCGGTACTGACTAGACTGAATCTAAAGAGCCGGTCATACATGATGACCATCATTTAAGCAACAATAGCACAGTATCTGCCTCCAATAGATCTTTTCTTGACACTTAAATCCCTCTCAAGAGAGATGGTGGTGCTTGGGAAACACAGAAGCAGAAATGTATGGCTCATATCATCATACAAGGACAAATAGTAAAACACTAACATGATGAGGCAAGTGGAGTCCCTGCAACATACTTCCACCGGACTCTGTAGATAGCACCGGTTAACAATCAAGAGTGTTATACCATGGGGAAACCATCATTCATGGTTTAACTCCATGCTGAGGCGCTGGAGCCAAACAGAGGTGTTTAACTTTTGTCCAGAGAGAGGCTCACCACTGTCATCTTTGACCTGGTTGGTTTCCAACCATTTCTGCGAGAGGGGTTTTACTCAAGGGTTTGATAGCTGACCACCGGAGCTTGGCGTTCCCACCTTGTTGCTTGAATTGACTGGTTTCTAGAGTTACAAATTATCATTACAGTGATAATTTGTCAAAGTGCCAAAGTGTCTACCACTTGCAGTCAAAGTAATCCAAGAGCTGGAACGTCTCAGGTTGCTACTCTGCGGCCCAGTCTCTGCCTTTTTGTGTTGTTGGAAAGAAAGGGCATGGTGCCACAATTGGAGTCTTGATCGGTTTTACCCTGGGCCTCTGCCTGCTGGCATGGAATCATTGTGAGTCAAGTATATGGTCAGAGAGGCAAGGCTCAGGAGAACCATCTCTAGCAGCTCACTGCTGCCATCATCCAAATGCAACACCATGAGAGGAGAGCACTGAAAAATATCCCATCAGCATGTACACTTGAATGAATGGAAGAGCTGTCCAAGCATGCAGGTGGGTTTTCTGTGCTGACAGCAGCACACTCAGTGCCAAGGTGGATGAAACATGTCTGGTGGTGATTACGCAGGGACAAGGGCAGCATAAGCAAGTGTGACGAAGCCAACCTTGGCTTTTATTGTTGTCGTACTGGTGACTAAAGAAGAATGGATGAGTAGTAGACTGTGGGTAGTCATTACTGACGGCCAGCTCCCAAAGATATGAGTGTGTAAGTGGAAATATTCAGTGCTCAGACATGCAACGATGAGTTGTGAAGCCTATAGAGCCCCATTAGAATTCAAAGCCTATGTAAAAATGGTATTCTTAGATGGATTGGCAGTAATGGAAAGCATACATAATTTGTAGTATATTGGACAAAACAAAACCAGAATGGTCCTTCAAGCAGAGGCATGAAGAGCCTTGACTGAGTAATAAAGGCCCAATGAGAGAGAATGAGAGAGATCCCCACCATATTTATAAATCAAGGTTGGGAGAAACAACTGATGCACTGAATCTCTCTTTCTCTCTCTCTCTCTCTGTCTCTCATCCTCGCTGTCTCTCTCTCAATTTCCTTGCTTCAGCTTAGAGAGACGGTGTGTACAGCATAGTAATGAATCGGTCGCGCTCCCCCAAAGCCTGGAGAATGGGCTCTATTAAACTGCATTAAAACACAATAAGGCCTCTGTGTGTGTGTGCATGTGTGTGTGTGTGTGTGACTGAAAGCCAATATTTCTCTTCCCCTCACCCTGTATTTCATTCTCTCTTGATTTCTCATTCATTCTCCGTCTGGCCCCGTGGCTCTCTCTCCCCTCTCTCTGCCCTCGGCCCCCTCTGCTCCTCTACCTTTTACTGCAATCCATCCTCCCCCCTCTCTCTTCTTTCTACTTTTCCATTTGGTGTCACCAGCTGTAAAACCCATCTTCAAGCCCCCTATGTTTCTCTATATGTCAGATTCATATTCAGTTAATAATTTATGATTTATTAATGGCTTTGGATGCAGCCACAATTAGATTGTATCTATTAATGTGTGTGTGCTGTGTGCTTAATCAATTAGTTTGAATTGTTCTCCTCTGGATATGTCTTTGTGGGCAAATGTCATTTTTTTTAATAGTCTATTTGTGTGCACCCCTCTTTGTGTAAGTCTTTGATAGGTAGCTGCATGTGTATCAGTGTGTGTGACTCCATACCTTCTCTTGTGTATTTAAATACTACAGGATTAAGAAGCAGGACTTCCAATTTCCAGACACCGCCTTTGTGCCTTTCAACCCTTAGACTTCTAAAACAGAAAAGAAAAAAAGACTTAGTGCGGCTCAGCCCAGCACATAGCACATAGCACAACACAACAAACCAGACCGTAAAGTGGAATTCACATCACCACAGGAAAGAAACAAACAAGTACCCCAAGAGTCGTAGAAAGAGTATGAATATAAAAAGCTGATTTCTTCAGATTGTTTCCATCCTCCTCCAAGACAAATCTGTTTCCATTTACCATTTTGCCAGTGCCATGCATGAAGAATATGAACGCTTACAGCAGAATCAGATTTAATATTTTCAATATCTAGTCAGCAAAAACGCACTATGGCTGCATGTCCCATTTAAAAAAGGGCATTCAGTAACTGATGATCTTTAGCACCTCTAGCAGTGACCAGTAGCACTGCTTTGTCATTAGCTTTTTTGGCTTGAGAATAAGCCTTGTTAGTCATCTATACATATATGGGTCATAGGCCTACTGGTGATCTGTTGTACCAACAGTATCAAAGAGATCTCTCTCCAAAAGGGCTTCTAGCGAGGATCAATGAAGCTGTCTGATACAGACAATGCAATTCTTTTTTTTGTTAAAAAATGTCTGCAGTATGGCAATTCTTTGATCTCAGGAAAGCATTGTGCCAGCTTGCAGTGCTAAGAGTGGAAGAGAGGTGAAGACGCTCCCCAAAATTAGCCAGAAGCAGAATAATACCAGAAGTCAGGCAAGAGAGCTTATTTTCATTTCTTATTGAGACCTATTTAAAGGGATCTTCTCTTAGGTAGCCTATATAAAAAAAAATGTTGTTTTATCAATGTTTAGCATTTTAGATTCAATATTGTAACCAATATTTATTTACACAGGAAGACTTACAGTTTTTACCGACAACTACAGGTTCTTTGATGTCTATTAGAAGCCTTAGGACAAATTTATACTGCTTTTGTTTTAGTCTGAGTTGCAACCTTTCTCACACTAAAAATACTGATGTTAAATTTCTTTGAAATTCATCAAAAACAATGCTGTTTGATCCACATGTGAATGCCTCGCTACCTTATCTGTAGTAGATGTCAATAAGTCCTTATTGGGTGTAGACGTTTGTGTGTATGAGTGTGTGTACTGTTTGTGAGAACATGTTCCCTTGAAGAAAGCAAACTTTAAAAAGAATCACTACCTGCAGTATTTAGCAATTAGGTATTCAAATGCAGTGAGGACACAAGGATGCTTATTAGTGCCCTGTCCACACTAATGCAGATAAATCAATGAAAACCAATGACTGAATATCCAGCTGAATTATACAAGGGCATTTGTGAGTCATCGTTTTGTGATAGCCTCCCATTTTAATTTGAACCTGAACACACAGGTGAAGAGCTAAAACGAATGAAAGAAAAGAGAGGGAGAACGAAGGCACATGCCAAAAGACAACATGTCCTGCAACACAGCCTGCTTTAAGAGACCTGTGTAATACAGTGGAAAGGCATGTTCACGGTCTAACCAGTGCACTAGAGGATTTATGTCGCAGTTGTAATGACAGAGTTAAGGCTCATGTTGCATGCCCTAATGGGACACAGCTGTTAAGCTGTGTCTTTTGTAAAAATGTCTTCTCTCTAAAATCTCTGCTTTGGAGTTGTTGAATGATCATAATAAATAGGTAATTTATAGGTAAGTTTTAAATAATAATAGAATAAAATAAAAAAACTTAGTTAGTTAAGTTATGTTCTAGAAGGGCAGGTCTCGAAGTGAAAACGTTAGTGTTTACGCAGTGCTGCTTTTTCACCCGTGTGCCCCCGAAAAACAGTCACTAGTGTTGATATTTTTGCAGCACAGTGGCTTTTCTGGTCCCAAGATCTGGTTTGTAGCTGTGCAATTAACCATATTAACACATTAGATCAAGTTGAGACAGCTATTTGCAATTTGATTACCACAATGAATAAACTAAAAGAATCTGGATCACTGTACAGGATATGCTAACTGAATAAGACTACTTTGTTGTTTTGTGTTTTTTAGAGCCATTAGTCCAAACTAGTGGCTCTAATAGCTGCTACTATTTAGAGCATTACTTGCTTGGGATGCTTTGGAGCTTGAAGCATCCTGGACAAGGTGTTGACAAAGTGCACAGACAAATCTTCGGCACTGCTCGTTTTGTTTGTCCAAAACCCTGCATATTGCCAAATGTTAAATGAAACGTACATTTGGTAACTATCAGCAGGAGTGGTGGCAGCCCCTAGCAATCTTTAACACTGACGTACATTACAAATTCAGCACAGTATGGCAGTGTTAGCCTATATTGCAGTGTAATGAATACTATACATCAGCTGATACCTCAGTGAAATTCACAAGGTACAGTTTGACAAAGCATTAATTTAGAACCATGGTCAGACAGCTTTATCAGAGCAATGCGGTAAATCAACACCCTTTCAAGAGTTTGTTTAGACCACGGTGTAATATTTGATTTTCAGAAGACTGTATTACAACACCTCTTTTCACATAAAACTAGTACTTCCTCTATTCCTGTCTGTCTCATCATGGAGGTTATAAAAAGTATATCCAACCAATCCGGCTGTCTTCCGGCTGTCACACCTCACTCTCATATACTGTAGGGAGTTGTCACTCCAGTAGTGAAGATCACAGTTGAACAATGTAACAGTATAGGTGGCACTAAATGTCTCCCGAGTATTCCCATGACACACTGGGGGCACAGACACAGGTGATTGTTGGTCTGGGCTTTCTTTCATTCCTGCTTATAAATCAGTCTCAAACTTCTCTTTGTTGTGTTTATTTTCATCTTGTATATATATTTTTGGTACCTTTGGACTTGCTTACAATTGTACCTGTTAGCCTGTTCATCTTCATTTGTACTTTTGTTTGGACCTCCTCTTTCTTTTCTTTGTTCACACCCTTTCTGCCACTTCTTCCTCTTTCTAATCTTCATCCAACTTGTCCCCAGTTTCCCCTGCTTTTGTTTCCCACTTTTTCTCCCTGTTCCTGTTTCTGCTTTTCTCTTTAATTTTCACTGTAGTTGTTTTCTTTCATCTTCTGTTGTCCCCCCACTTCCCTCTTCCTGTCTCCCCCTACCTCCGCCCCTCTCATGTGAGAAGAGGACATGGTTGGGAGAATTGTTAGAAGTCTTAGTGGCAGGCCTGGAGCACCCCTGGGTACTCTGTCTGTTTTAGTTATTTCATTTTTATGTTTTTTTTTAATTGTTTTACATCATTCCATTTCCTCATCTCTTTCCATAACTCAGTCATTACTGTCCTCTGTCAGCCTGTGATAAATGGCCCCACAGAGCCCATCACTCTTAACATAGCTGGGGTGTGTCTGTATAAAAGAGAGATGCATGGTCACTCAGTTCCTATAATAATTAATAGGACTGAGTTACACAAGGGAGCTACCACAGGTGAGCTGCTATTGGGTTTTAAGAACAAACACTGAAATACACATACGAGGCAGTGACGAAAGCCTTGAGATGAGCTATAAACAATGCTGAAAAACATGCTTATGGCTACTCAAGGAGTCTGTTTACAAAAACACAGTACACATTCTGTACAAATCCTGCATGTTCTTGGTATAACTGTGGCTTGGGGGGTGTGCATACATGGTCCATCACCCTGCTGTAGATAAATCAGGAAAGCAAGAAATCACAATCACCATGACAGTACACTTACAAGGCTGTCGATGGGAGAGTAACAATAGGTGTTATGTGTATATTGTAATCATGAACAAATGGTTTGCCTAATCAAATTGATCTGGTTACCAGTCCATTATGTCCATGTTATCTAGTTTAAAAGGTGAATAATATTCCTTCAACTAGCACTGCCATTGTAGATGAGTCATGATAACCTCTTGTAGTGTTTCTCTTTGATCCTGAACACTGATCAACTGCATTGCAGCAACTTTTTAAAGATTTTGAAAGTTTCCCTTTTTTTCTCTTAAATAATCAAAGAAATCATCTATATGCCAGACAAGGTTCAGGGTATCTACAGCTTCTTAAAAAACAAACAAAAAAACCCCATTGCTGCTAAAGATCCAAATAGGGCTATCAGAGATACACTCATTAGCCTGGTTTCCACCAGAGAGATTCTTGGCATCTAAACATTAACCGGATTTCTGCTACATTTCTTAACAGAGCTAAGCACATTTCATTATGTGGTCTTAATAGGGAAGTGCACTCACTTCTTGAAGAAGGGTAACCAAAGTCCGTTCAATAGCCTGCTGACCATACCAGGTTCAAACAAGGATACATTTTCCATGTAATCATTTTTGGACAATGTCGAAATTGTATGACTTGACAATTACTCCATGATACTCTCATCTTTGCCCATATCTTTTAATTTTCTCTCTATATATAGTCACAATATATCTGTCTGCCTCCCTCCCAGGACACAACTAAACAGTGATTGATTCGTTTTCACATTGAGCTGTAAAGCAGACTTTGTCACTCTCTCCCTCGCAACTGGAAGAGCTAGACATCTGTGTTTTTAGTGTTCTATAAGTCTGGGACATGCATTGCAAATGTATCAGTAAATTTTTTCTTTCAAACTAATTGCGAAAAATAAGTAATCTTCTCTTGTAAGACCACCAGGTTAGTGGCCTGTGAGTGTGTGGGTGCCTCTAAAATTGTGAGTAAGATCTTATCGTCATATGCACATGTCTCCTGGAATCAATTTCAGCTTCCTTCAAAAACGTTCTGACTTTATGAAAAAAACCAGGCTCTGCAAACCGCTCCTTAAAGCCACTATATTATTGTGCCTGTGTTTCCAGTTGCCATGATACCACTTAACTGTATTGGAGTAGAAGTTGATTTATGTGCTGTAGAGCTTTCAGGCTGTGACCTGCACATAACTGACCATGGTCACACATGTAGTGTATGTGTGGATGTGTGGGGCCTATGTACAGTAGTGGGATTTATATACAAGATGCAAGTTAATCGTCTTTCCCACACTGTGCCTTTTTGAAACAAACACCTGTGATCAGATAACAACAGTCATGTGAATGAATTCAAACTTTGGTATAACTAAACATACCAATATCAGTTAAAATGTGATGTGACAGTAGAAAACTGGATTTTGATTTTCACTTTTGTATTACCAGTCCTGATTGGATTGTTAGGTAGTGTTTGTTACCTGTGTCTGCAACTTATTATTGTTGCAGATGTCAGGGAATCCCCTTTCAGGCAGAGGAGAGAGAGGAAACGTGAGTGGATGATTACTAGTGTGTGTGCGAGAGAAAGATGAGAGATGAATGGGAACTAGCGATCAGGTGCACAAGTAGACGGTGGTGGGTGGAGCGCCATAGTAAAAAGCAGAAAGTGCCTCCAGAGTGATTCAGATGCCTTCTGACACTGATGTAACCTTAACAGAAACAGAGGAAAGAACCCCTTCCACTTTGTAATTTTCAAAAAAACTGTAGGTTGGAATAAAAAATGATTGCAGAGCTTTTTGGTGAGTTACAACAGGTCTTGTTTTATACCTGTAACTTAAACCTTAGTCATAGGGTAACATTTTATCCAAATCTTTCACAACAATAATTTAACTCTTACATGCATTGGTGTTTTTTCAAAACATTCCTACGTACCCCAGGTCTTTAGTGGCCAGGCAGTTAGCATATATAACGCAGATTCAATTCAAATTCCCTGCAAACCATTTGAAACATATTAACAATGACAGAAACACATATACGTGTTTTTTTCCCTCCAAAATTCATTAATATATGTCAGTTATAATGTTTGTACTGTATCTTACACACAGCTTACTGAAACATCTCAAATATTGTGACATGCTTATGGTCGTTGCAACATGGCTGTGCGCACTGCTTCACTGTTTAGTTTTTTCGGTGGATAGATGGATTAGGCATCTGCAGTGTTTTTGTGGGAGTTCCTCAGCTGAAGTGGCACTGTTTCTAGACAGGACTTTTACAGCATCCATCAGCTTTTGGAAGTCCAGATCGTTAAAAACAAATAGTTTGAGGAAAACCAGGGAGTTGTTTGCTTAATTAGATGAAATGAATGAATTAGGCAAGGAGAAATGTAGTCCTGGGTTGCTAAAGACCCGTGGTGTGCATTTAATTGCTAGGGGATTTTTCATCATATAGCTCAGAATCCAAACTTAAAATGATCTGATATCAAAGTTTGGTGTTTGGCCTTTGGAAAACATGTGTACCTTTGTACTCATTTCTGCATTATTTTGTGTTCATGTGTGTATTTCTGTGTGTTTCTTTGACTGTCTGTGTATGTGTGTAGAAGAAAATTATCCCCAGCTGTACAGATTTGGGAAAGTGTTGACAACTGACTGTTGGGGAGATAAGAAGTGTTCCAATTTGCACCCTTGGTGGCTTATTAGGAGCATTCGATGGAAACCTCTACTAGCCCCAAACTACACACACACACACTCACACAATCTTTCTTTCTTTTTCCTCCAGCTGTGTTGTATCCAAACTTTGGAGAGCACACAATATTTTATTGTATTCTCAGCAGGAACTTATACTCAAGATTAGTCACTAAAAATGACAGGAGAGTGAAAGAGTGTACAGAAATTATATTAAATAGATAAAACTGTTGACAGAATACCAAACTAAACCTTTGAAATGCTTTGTGTGACAGACGCATAATCCATTTATTTGTGCACCCGCCTGTCACTACTTACTGATGATGCATTATAAAGATCTGTCATGTGCTAATTATAGTGATCTAGACACCATACAGCAAGGCAGCTTTATTTAGACAGCACATTTTAAACACAGAGGCAATTCATAGTGCTTTACATAGGTAAAGAAAACATTAGAAAGATATAATAAAAATTTAAAAGAAAATTGCATTTTAAAATGAGGTGAATACATTTAATTACATGTAACATGTAATTTACATGTAATCAATTACATACATTACAGTGCATTAAAAAGATGTAAGTGGTCAATGCAACAAAGGAAATAAAAGTGCAATAGAGAAACCAGTCATGCAAATGCCCAGGAGAACAGCCAAGTTTATAATCACCCGGTTGGGTTCTGACTTGACGTACAACCAGCTGACTGCTTCCTAAAGATCTAAGTGCCCAATTGGTTTTATATTCTTCAAGTAAGTATCTATTCTTCATAAGTAACAGGAAGCCAGAGTAAATATTTAAGAACAGCAGTAATGTGCTCAGCTATCTTGGTTCTTGTTAGAACTCGGGCAGCAGTGCCTGGAAATTAAGGCATGCAGTGCTACTAGGATGCTTGGATCTCAGCACAACGACCTGAATTAGTCAGTTTGGTTTGTAAATGGAACATCAAAATATTTAAAGGCCTCCTGATTAGACTCGCATATAAACAGCCAGAGAGTCAAGTGGACAGATGGAGAGTCAGATTTATAAATGGCCAGTGATAAAGGAGTAGAGCTCAGTAAACAATAACACACATTTGCAAACACAAGAACACTTGCATGTATGCATGTATGTATGCACTGACAGACACACATACACAGTCTCTGTCTCTGAAATTTCCAGACAAAAATACCAACACACACAAACACAAAATCACATACAATGGCACACACCCACAACACACCCATTTACAATTGCCAAGTTTCCCCAGAGTGGTGCTGATGGATATGTGACAGCTGTGCTCCCTTATCCCCTCTCTCTGCCTCCCCTAATAAATTCTCCATTTCTCATTCAACTCATTAGCTAATTCACAAATCAATATCAATGAAACTACCTTTCATTTACACAGTGCCCCCTTTTCTGTGTGTGTGTGTGTGCGCTGCGTGTTGCTCGTCCTGTGCACTTTCCTCCTGACTGCCTCTCAATACGTATTAGGGGCATACATATTCCTTACTCCTTACTTAACCCCAAGATATTTTAAATATTTGTTTCTCTTATACTTTATTTTTTTGTGCGAATGTGAGTGTTTGTCTCCATCAAAGGGATAAGTCATGGTTTCAGTCATCATTTCCTATTTCTTTTCTGCTCCTTTATTTAAAAAAATGCCCAATTATAATAAAATGGGAGCAAATAACAAACAGACCGAACTTTATAATCAATATTGTTTTCTTTGTCTCCCTCTCTCTTTTGTGTTTCCATTTTTATATTCATGTTTGAAAGCCATTTTAATCAAATTTGTAATGAGGGCTGCTCAGTGGTGCATGGCAGAGATTAACACCGGTCGAGATTCACACTGCTCAGTCCGGTGATGGGTATACATGCACACATATATCCTGCCCTTTCTGTGTCTTTCTCATTCATTCTCTGACAAATACACATACCAATGCTTGCTTATCAGGAAATGTTAAGTGACTGCTAGTGTTGGGGCAGACGAATGTCAAAGACACCCATGGTGATCAGAGGTCCATATGTGTCTCATTAGCAGGATCGCAGCTTTGTGTGTGTGTGTGTGTGTGTGTGTGTGTGTGTGTGTGAAAGGCTAATGAAAGAGGGCCTCTGTGTGGTAATATGCCTCATAGCACCGTGTCATCACACTTCTTGTTAATTTGACTGCCATGGGAGAAATCAAGACATACAGAGGATAGACACAATATCATGAACACCTGCGCAGTTTAATACATTTTAAAATAATAAAGTAATATTATGCTTGAGAAGCCTATCATATTCGATGTTTGTTGAGTCTGCATTAATAAGATGTCGATTCAATTTTGTAGTATTTTTTAAGGCCATACTTTCAGATGAACCATTAAATTGCATTAAGCCGTACTGTCTTATTGCTGTCTTACTGTCTAAAGCAGCAGCTCATTTTGCAGTCAACCACTTGGACTTGTCACTTTTTGTAAATGGGGCTTTTAGTATATATTACTCATAATATCAGTATAGTCTTGGTTGGTAAAATGAATGTACTCGGTGTCATTTAAACAAACGGAAGGAACTCACTTCTAGTTACAATAAGGTCACTTTTGATGTTTTGAAATTCAACACAGCTCACTTTTTTGTTGAAACATATCAGCAACGGGTCAGATTGTGTGGCCATTCATTATTTCAGATCTCTTTTTCTACAAAACTGCTTTTATAATCTAGTTTACCAGCTACCTTGGATACTTGTATGTGGTGCACTCACCTTCTGTCTGCTGCATTGAGATTTCTTCAGAGTATGAATTAATTAAGTTTTTGCTTACCTACCACAACCTTCTGTTTAATGCTCCTGCACTTTTTGCTCCATCTCTTTTGAAGCAGATATTGTTTTCATGCCAAACTGCCCCTCAAAAAAACATTCCATTCCAGTGAAGTGTGTAATCAACCACTTATCACACATCTTCTTGTCATTTTTGTGATCTTCCATTAAATGCATATGCATTAAGAGTCGAGGCACAATTTACTGACTCCACGCACGGTGACAGGCAACCTGCTCTTCCAGGCCAGTGCACCTGTGTTTTTATAAATAGCATGTACGTCACTATGTGCATAAGTCATATTAACCACAGTACAAAATGCTTTGTTAATCTGAGTCAGAGTATCCTCTGTTAATGTTGGATTGGTTAAGAGAAACACTCAGTAGCCTGTTAATCCCAAGCTGGTACAGGAAAACACAGAGCAGTCTCTGTTTCTGCCACACTTGCCAGAGTGGATCTCTCTGACCTTTCTTTACCACCTGGTCTCCCCTAGCTGCAGTTTTTAGGAGCAGGCCTGGCATTGATTCAGGATGTGTTCACGCTCGCCCTCTATCTCTCTGCTCCAATTTTTACTCCACCTTGTACAGATTGGTCAATACATTTGCCCTGTGGTGCCCCTATTCATGCCAGGTGGTAGTCACAAGTCAGCTTGCTTGTCATTTTTCCTCACATGGCTGTTATCTCTCTCCCCAGTTCATTGGCATCTCCATTTGGCATCTGTCTTGTGTTGAAAAATGCCCTTTCTCTTTGTCTGTTTTTGATTTCTGCCAGGCTGGCCTTTTCACTGTGTTTGGCATTTCATAATTACACTATAGAGAAATGCATAAAGAAACAATGCCTTTATGTGCACACACTCACATGTAAATCTGCCTTACTATGGTCTCTCCCACAATGTAATCTTCTTCTTAATTATTAAAAACATTTAGAAAAAGTATTTGTTCTTTACCTCAAGACCAGTAAAATGAAGACATCCCATTTGTGTTTTCATAGCCTCTCTTTTTTTGTCTGCATCTTCTTTATACTGTGGCATTTGAATTTACAGACTCCCAGGAAGAGCTTTACATCATGCTATTGTACTGCTGCATTCTCTTTCTCTATTTAGTTGGCAGTTCCTCACTGCAGAAAGGCCAAATCTCAGAGGGAAACTTTCTGCCCACTTCGATGTCTCTGTTAAACTGTGAAACCCCAGTGTTGTGGCACTGTGAGTTTGTGGGCAAACAGCTTGTAAATATGTTGCATTCATTCTGATATTTACTTTACATTTTCAACTCTTACCAGTTGACCAGGTTGTTAAAAACATTTTACATCTTCAATTTTGAATTATAAGTCTAAAAGAATGTTTGAACATTGGCAAAATCAAAGCATTCGTTTTGATTGATGCAAAAATTGTGACACATTGGAGAAAGCTGTACAGATTATCACTTCAGCTGAAGTCCTGCAGCCTCATGTCCCCCGACAGACCTACAGGCAAACAGTTTCCACTTTAGTGAGCATCTCTCTGGCAGAGGGCGAGCTCTCTGTGCCCTGTCTGTCTGTGCCCTGTGGCAACTTTACAGTAGCCACAGACAAATGCAGAGAGGTTTTCACCTCCCTGGCATACATGTCTCTGTGCCCTCACTTTGTGTTAGCTTGGCACACAGTGGCACCTCCCTGGCAGAGGTTAAGCTGTTTATACCATGTGGAGATACAGCATTCCTCTCTCTCCGCATTACTGCACTTGCCCTATGCTAGGCTGGCACATGTTCGCCTCTCCTTGGCAGAGGTTGTATGATAACTCCTGCCTACTGGGGCTCTTGTTCTGCACACGGTTGGAACAGGCTATACCAGCGCATCTTTGTGTTGTACCTCCCTGGCAGCCGCTCAGTAGTTCAACCCGAGCATGCTTTATCTGGGGAAAATCTCTCAGTTTCTGTGCAGTTGCCTAGCACAGTGGTTATCGGCTCGGGAATTACTGTGGCACACGGGGTTGCAAGATTATATTTTGGGTTCGAATCTTTAAAATTAATAAAAGTTCAAAGTTTGTAACTCGAACTACTCATACACATTTTTGTCTTTTGTTTGCTGCCTCTTGGCTGCATTCAATTATTATGTGGAGTAGAAATGGAAACATCATATTTTGGTATAATTATTCATCTCACACTTCTTTGCACTGGGGCCGCATATTAATATATTTATTCGGTTTTATGGCTGATGAGCTAAGAAACCTGGTTGGCCAAGTTGGTCTTTTAGTCACTGACCCGGCTTGTGGGGGCTTGGACCCTACAGGTCAAGTGTAATACAAATGGCATATTCTTGGCTGGGTATCAACAGTCTGCTCTGTCTTATTCATGTGTAATGCCTCCATTGCTTGCCCTCTGTGTGCCAGGGCACTCTCTGTACAAGATAATGCCCAGCAGGTCGGTGGGTTTGGCAGCTATCTTTCTGTGATTCAGAGGTTTAGCACTGTTTTGTCCAAGACGGTGTGTATGTGTTTGTGTGCCCATCAGGGTCAGTGAGTAGAGAGCTGTTACCTCCAGCTCTTTCATTCTCTTTTGTTTGCTTCATCTCTCTCTCTCTCAGTCTTCATGGCTCAATGTGCTTCTCTTCTGTGTTCTCTCTGCTCCTGGCCTCCTTTCTTTATCTATTTTTCACTAGCATTCATTTTCTTTTCCTCTTTTCCTGTTCTGTCCCTTCCCCTGCGTCTCCATCTCCCTTGATTTCTCTCTCCTTCTCCTCCGTTGTTCATATGTTGCCCTGTTTATTCACTCCCACTCTCTTCCCTGCTGTCATTTCTGTCTTTTTGTCTTTTTTGTGCTTTCTGATCTTCTTTTATCTGAGCTGTCTACATGGTGGGCTGACAGAGACACAGAGACACATGGGGGCACACACATACTGCATGTAGAAACACAGTCTTTCATAGACACGAGCGCACGCACTCACACATGCACACACACACACACACACACACACACTCAAACTTTAAAAACTGGGCACAGAGGAGATTCACAATACACCCACACGCACATACACACATACAGAAACACTGTCATACTGTGTGCCTTTACCAGGAAGAGGGCTGTTTTCAGGATGAGTCACTCTATACAGTGTTTATTTCCCTCCCTCTGTTGTGAAACAACAGCCTTCAGAAGCTAAAACCATGGCAACCGCCTCTGCAGCCCTGACTATGGGATCTCGGCCACATGACAGCACTTTAGGAGCCACACATAGGCAGACAGACACTAACAGACACAGACATGAGACCATGAACACACACACACACACACAGACACACACAAACCATGGCAACTGTATTTCTGTCCATAACTATGGACTCACATCACCTTTGAACCACTCAGAAACCCCATGGAGATGGCTTGTGTCTGTTCTCATCTTTATGTTACAAAATCCCATTTTGTTTGTCAACTTCATGAGTACTTGCTATTCAGAGGACACAGAGGGCTTGTGTGACAGAGATTGTCTGTATTCAATATTGATGAAGCACTGGATAAATCTAAAAAGGGTCTAGGCTTCAACCAAGAGGGTGAGCCACACCACCCACAGAGGCTAGAGAGAAAACTTCAGGCAAAAAATATATGATTTTGAAGCCAGGACTGTTGCAGAGCTTAATATCTATTTTATTTTTCCCCTGTGTCCTTTCATCTTTCACTCACACATAAACACACACACACACATTCACAACTAGACATATTTGCTTCCTCCAGTGGGAGCTAAGGTTTTGGTTTGTTGTAAGATGATTTGAAAAAAAATGTTGTTTTATTTTTCTGCATTTCATTTTCTTTTCTTTTTATCCAAAGTGACAAACATACAACAACACTGAAAATGGCTGATTATTTTCCTGCTGCCCTCAATAATAATAATCGACATATCTTTGGGTTTTGGGCTTCTGATTGGACAAAACAAGACCATCACCATGGGCTCTGGAAACTTGTGATGGGCATTTTCTGCTATTTTCCGGCATTCTACAGACCAGACGATTAAATGAGAAAATAATTGATCACTACATTGTTTGAATATTAAAATAATGGCTGACACCATTTTTGTTTTTAGCAATCAATCAAGACTAGTTCGTATTCAAATTATTTTTCTAATGCTCTGCGATCGTTAAGGGAAGATTCACTCCTTTTCCCTTGCAGCAGCAAAAGAAAGGGAAGTAATTGTCTTTCTATTGAATCTGTGATGTTGCATGAGAGTACATCCCCACTGAAAATCAATTGACAAGGATAATTGGGAGAACACTTAGAGGGTTTTCGGAACATAAAGGTGCATTTTCTGATTCAGAGCATTTACTTCTAAAATAATATGCTCCTCTGGCTATAAAAGCTTTCCCATTCAGAGTAGCCCTAGTTTATACAACTCAGTGACATTGTAGAAGAGTGTCTTGATTCATATTTAGCTGTGTTGTACAGTTGTGTTAACTCAGAAATGCTGGTCTTCAAGAAATGTTAAAAGAAAATTAGTAAGGATTAGTGAGGAGGTTGAAAAGAATTCCCAATTCCTAATGGCTTATAAAGAATCCATAACATTTTAAAGCTATTATCATTTGTCAAGGGTCTTTTTACGGTTTACAGTGGTGTTTTTTGTGTACTATAATATATACTCCCTTGTTGGACAGTTATATGTTGCAACTAAAGGAAGGTCTTCCACCACAAGGCTTTTAGTAGTTATAATTAAAAAAAAGTCTCAAAGGGATTGTGAGGGCTAGTATTTAAAATACATGAGTCAGGTTCCCTTGAAATTTTCAATGTACACTCATATGTTGTTCATTGTTTTTAAGTCACACAACATAAAATAAAGGTGAAGAAGACCAAGAAGCCAAAGAAGCATACAGATTTTCTAGAAAATCTCCCACACTACACTGCTTCTCCGCAGTCTGCACTGGCTACCGGTGACTGCTTGATTCCCATTCAACACACTGGCACTGGTCTACCATGCTGCAGACGGCTCAGGCTCATACTACAACCAGGACAAGCCATACACCCCAGCCCATCCGCTAATTTCTGCTACTGCCTATCGGCTTGCTACTCCCTCACTACGAGGGGAGCCCAGTCACCGCTCATCAAAATCATGACTGTTTGCAGTTTTGGTTTTGCAGTGCTAGGAACCCATCAGAATCTGTTTAGGAATCATACTTAGGCATTTTTTAGGTTGTATCCACATGGTTGGAAGCTTTGGATAAACGTCAGCTAAATAAATGTAATGAATATGATAGAAGACAGTAAAGGAATAACATTTGTCTATTTGGATGCTACACTTCACTGTAAAAACACAAAGTGGAAAACATGTTTTAATAACTAGAACAATCTTGGTGCTTTTATATATAGTTGAACTGTTCTTTAACGAAAAGGCTTTTGGCATCAGGCTTTTGTAAGAACCAATTTTGTGAAGTTGATGGATTCAAAGGTAAGATGTGTGTGCTTTGCAATAGAAGTGAAAGAAGGGGAAGAAAGCAGAGCGAGCGGGCAGTTAAGATGAAATGACGGTTCTCTGAAGAAAGGAGCCTGATGATTGTTCTCACAGGGTTTTGACCTCATGCATTGGTAAACAGGCGTAGCTTTGGTTCTCCTTAATGCACAAAGTGGCACACATGCACCCACCCATACCACAATATTCCATTTTTATGTCTTGTCCACTGGGGAGACACACACACACACTCTCACAACATGAGTCATTTTAATACACCTGCCTAATGTGTTTGCATCTCATTTAATGCAGGCAGCATTTAGAAATTACAGTCCTGTCACTGATGGGTGAACTGGTCAACAAGGGAATGTGTTGACTTACACGTCTGACTCATGTGTTCGCTCGGTGCACCTTGACATATTAGGCACGGACACATGCCTGCAGGTGTATGTGTGCAGATGGAGACGCACACTTACACACAAACACTTTTGAGAGCCTTCTAAATTACAGGGCATCTTTACACATTCTGGGGAAAAGTAATTTTTGAGCCTATTCCAGCCAGAAAAACTCATAAAACAAGTGACACCCGAGAGGTTTTTTCGTGGACCAATAGGTTGTTACAAAGCATTACTCTAATAAACAACAGCTATCATTTAGTTTTTAGGGGTTCTTACATTTTATTCAAAGTCTTGAGGCAACTCACAATATACTATAATATAAGTATTTCGCTTGAGGGTGTAAAAGTGGCACCATGTTACATTTTACTTGATTACATCACATGCAACACACTTACTCTGCCTGACTCTGTCACCATCTGTTTCACAGAGTCCCATCCAAAGACGTCATAGAAATGTATCATCTTCTCTTATAATCTTAATATATATGGTCAGGCCTATATGATAAGGTAACAGCTGCACTAACTCCACTACCCACTGTAATAGCATTTTGTAGCTAATGGGCACTTTTACGTCATTAGTATTACATTATGAGTTCATAATGCATAATTCTAATAAAAAAAAATTTTTGTATTCAAAATATTATTGTAGTATACAGTAGTATATTATATGATTTTGTAATGCCTGCATGAGATTAATGTCTGCTCCTTAGGGCTCCACTGTCTCAAATGTCTATCAAAGGTTTTACAGTTACAATCTGAATAAGGTATTACATTTTATGTAAATGTGTTAGAATATATTTTTGGATAAGTCCTCCTTCTTTGTCTTTCCTCTCCACCATATATTTGCTAGGTGCTTGGCTGCTCTGTTTAATAGTCAGGGAAAGACTTGTGATGCTGTGGTGACACCTAGGTAGGTTTTTGTGTTGTGTATGTGAGCGAGAAAGAGAAAATGACAGAGAGAGTGGGTCTGGGACTACATTTGTAAAATGATCTTTACTTAATATAACAAGGAAACTCTTCACTGTGTACACTAAAGTTGACATAACACCCAACTAAAGAGATTAATTTAGTGTAATGACTATGCTGAGGGATGTATGTGGGGGTAGTGACAGCGTATTGTGGAGATAATGAAAAAGACCTACCTAATAGGCTGACAGATATGAGTTTCCATGCTCTGTCAGGTGTTGAGATAATTATAAGCCAGCAGGTGGAACTAAGCACTGTCACATTTGCCCCACTGAAGTGTCCTTGAGCAAGACACTCAATTTCTACCAGCACCAGAGGCTCTGCTCTTCAGTTTGCCTGGTGTTCTGACCTCCGAAGCGAGAGTAGAAAGCACAAATAAAGGGAACGTCTCAAATGTAAACATTTGAGTATATTGTTATTATTACCGAGGGCATATTTGACTTGTGATTGGAGAATTTACACTGTGGCGAGTGTCTTAAAGTGCAGCATCTCTAACTGTGAGTCAGGACCCAAAATGCATCTCAGGGCTGGCGCCTCCCTTTATGTGACTGCTACTGTGTTTTAATGAGACTTGGTCCTATGGTGAGAATAGAGTAAACAGTTTGCTTCCCGCATTGAAAACATAGCAACAAAACCCTACTTCAGAGAATTACTCAGCTCAAAGGTTGTTTTTTTTTCTGCTGGAGAGAACAGGAACATTTTATACAAGCAAGATTCCCTTTCATTAAAACAGTACATTAACCAGCAGTAAGAACCTTTTGGGGGCTGGTACTTTACCTTGGATGCTATGAGCCTTACTTGTAATTACTAAGAAGTGTCCACATTTTCACTGTGAAAGAGGTTAAGGGCCAATGACATATATAATGTGGTTCCAGGCTGTGCAATTAAGTGCTGCTTTGTGTCTTGCTGAAACATAATGAAA
Organism: Nannoperca australis; assembly: GCA_036023655.1. NCBI lineage: Eukaryota > Metazoa > Chordata > Actinopteri > Centrarchiformes > Percichthyidae > Nannoperca > Nannoperca australis. The sequence continues at coordinate 25,635 of JAVQJD010022817.1, forward strand.
TCTTTAATTTACAGAAAGTGAAGGCAAGGCAGCTTTTGACATAACACTATAAATAGCATCACAGTTAAGTGATGATTTTTTTTTTTAAATGCCGTGTATATATGAAGGGAACATTTTACACTTACATTTCTTCATCTCTTTACAGGAATTATGCTAGAAATGTGTATTTCTGATATCAAAGTTACCTCTCAACTCAAAGCTCTTTTTAAAAGCCCCCTTCTACCCTCACTTCTTCCCATAGCCACTTGATTCATGCCCAGTACCCATCCTGTGCTATGCTCTTCATAGCATAGAGAAACGTTTTAACATTGCTGAGATTGACACCACAGGGTCAGCCTTGAGAACACTTGCTCCCTTGTCACCTCTTCCCACCAAGCAGCAGCATTTATCTCTTGGACAGCCGCAAAGGGCTGAGTCCTTTTTAATGATTTTTTTCCACTATCTGATACCCCATAAGAGGATGAGGCAACTGGTGAACCTAAGTCACAAAGCTCCAAAGAAAGAGTCAATTAAAAATCCTTTATCTTTAGAATGACAAAGAATCCTGATAGGTAATATGCATAGTTTTGAATTAAATATTATTTTTTCTAGATTGTCCTCAAATGGTGTAATGTGACCTTGTTAATTTACCGCCCACCATGCAAGTCTTTAATCTATACCTGATTATATGCAACCATTAGAGGTATGATTTAAATTCAAATGGCAAAAAACCTTTTGACTCACATGGCAATTAATAGTTATTTCTGACCATTGTAATAACCCATTACATATACAAAGGTAGGCTGCATGTATGCTCCTTTACAGCATTATCTGGTGAAATGGTACGATACTGCATGCGTTACTACAGTGTGATTTCCCAGTGGTTATAGTCCTGTAGTGTTTTATACGTAGAGCAAAAACTGTTAAAAAGTTAACAGAATTGCCCTCTACTGTACTCAAGATGCTCCATTGAGTGTGTGTGTGTGTGTGTTAGTGTTAGCATTATAGAGCTAAAGTGATTTCACGGTTTAAAAGCATGTTTGCTGCTTTACTGTAAGTAGATTGGTCATGGTGCAACACATGTTCACCAGTGGTGCTCACTGTCACTTTTTTTAAAAATTGGGTTAAAGTAAGAATTAGGGTTAGGTAGATGTTTGTCACATATTATTGATACTTAAAAGGAAAATCCACCTGTAAACAAACTTATATTCTGGTATTTTAAACAGTTATGTAAAGTCAGCATCTCCAAAGTCAATTGTGTAAGTAGCTTTAAAGACTTAGAGTACCTTTTGTCCAGTGAGTTTGCTGGACATTGTTGTGGGGGGAGTCAAATTTTCATCGCTCTCCAATTATCAGCCCCCTTCATACATCATTACATCTGGCCTATCAGCGCAGAGGTGCACTTTGCATGTGGACAGTTATTATCCAGAGAGAGGCTTTTATAGCCCTCCCACATCTGATGGGCCTGTGAGAATGTCTCAGACCTTTTTTTTTAAAGCCAGCAAAGGCATAGTGTGACTGTTTTTTTAAATGAAGCTGAGAAAGACAACAAGGTGAAAGACATCCCCAGGATGCAGTGACAGACTTCCGAGAATTTCATCAGAATTTTGGAAAGGTTCATTTGAATGAGAATGAATGGTTAAAATGGAGCAAGGCAAGAATAAAAAGAGAAATAAATGAAAAGCAAAACAGTCTTTCAGAGCAATTCATATACACCATGTCCTCAATGCCTTTCCGTCCCTCCTCCCACTACCATTATTTTCCCCTTGCTTTTTTGAATGCTAAAATAAAACCAGGGGCGGAGTGAAAGACAGACCTTGGCTTATTGTTAGTCTCTCTATCTCTTTCTCGCTCTACCAATCATTATCATTCTTTCTTGTGCTTTCTCTCTTTTTCCTCTTCTTTTCTTTTCTCACTCCATTTATGACAGGTCCCCACAGTGTCCTTCAGTCATGACTCACGGTTAAAAGGCAATTACCCAGTTAGACTTGAGGAGTCTGAATCAATACATCCACGCACACGCACACACACACACACACACACACACACACACACACACACACACACACACACACACACAGACTTACTTTATAGATCTCCTGGGAACACAAGAGTATTATTAAATAGTTACTCTTTTCCCCAGCTTGTGGATAATTGCGTAGACATAAACGCTGTGTGTGTATGTTAGTATGTTCATGTGTGGAGAAAATGCTGAATGACTTCAATGGAGTTGTCAAGTCTGATTTGTGATTGGGGGTTCTTTCATCCATTTTTTCCTTCCTTGCAGAAAGAAACAGACAGTGGGGCAGAGAGGCATGGGGGGAAAAATTTAACAGTTCCCTCTTCTCTGAATCACCAGGACATTTCCTGTGATTTTCTTCTTCTTTAGATACGCTGTGTGTGTGTTGTCGCGTTTGCGTGCTGCCTGTGGTTTTCCTATTTTGTTTTTGATCTGTGGGATATCCTCAGTGAATGCCCCCTGTGTATCCACTGCACAATGACAGCAACACTGTAGGAGCATAGGAGCACACAGTTCACACTTTTAAAGACATTTTTATTTATGCATATGTATTTTTTTTATGAATATAAGCAAATGTAGTTGTATTAATGACTATAGTGCATGATTTGAGAACTCAGAAATTCACATACTGTTTGTTCTACATAATTATGCAAAAATCCCAAGATAACTGGCAAAATAATAGATTTTCATTGATGTCAGTTACCAGCATGTGTGTTGGTCGTTGCTTTTAATGTTTGTTTGAAAAGTTGAAGGAGTATAGTGATAGGACCAATACTATCAGCTTTAGGGAACACTTTATATACTTTATAATACTGCAGTTACAGTGGTTAATAAGGTTCTGTTGTTTTGGTTGGCTGGCTTTAGCTCTTTCTAATGTGGAAGCTGGGGGACAGAACGGCCACTACACCCCAGTGCACATGCTACAGTTTTACTGTAAAAGATGGTTAGTAAATTTGATTAAAGAAATAGCTGTGTAATTTCTACAAAGTAGTAAAATTCAATGAGGCGGTCAATTCTCGCTTATATACTGTTATGAGCATAGGGAGAGAATGAATCAGCTCCATTTGAAGTAAAGCCTGTCATTGTTAAAGACCCCCTTTGTGTTCAAGGAATGAGTATCTTCCATTCCCATTATTCTCTGTGAATGATGATACTGTTTTTTTACATGGCATTCCCAGTGAGCAAAAAGGCGCCATTGCAACGGTGCAAAACAGAATGAATGCAGAGTCTTTCCTGCCCATTAACTGATGTCACTTACTTCTTTATTGCATGCTTTTAATATTTTAACACTTCAAGAGCTGGGGTTGTCAGCTCGTCAGTTTTTTTCACATCATGTCATGTACAGTAGATCTGGAAACAATCAAAAATGTACATGTGCACCATTCTGCACCTACACGTAGATCATGTTATTGAATAGGACCAAACGGCCCCCAAAACAGCCCATTCATAATTTTCCTCTCTGCAGTCCAGGTCACTGGAGTTTTTTCATTTGTTCCTTTTTCTAAACAATGTGGCACTTTTTTTTTCATTTGTATAAGTTGCTACAGACTAATCCATTGGTGATTTATTACTGTTTCATTATTGTATATTGTATTATTTAAAATTGTGCAGTCAATCACTTTTGTTTACCCCAATTTATAGAAGATGAAATATCTGTACACATAATTTGACTGAACTAACTAATTAAAAATGATTAACTTGCATAAGGTGATCATGTACTTCAGGTAGAAAAAAAAATACACAATATTAACCATGTGATCATCTTTTCTCGTCGTTTTTCTATAAGAAGAGACACAGGCACAGACAAGCTGGCACTCATATGGACTGCATCTAACCTTGTTGCCATGGTGATATAGTGGTGTCAATTGCTGTTTCCATGGTCTATATAATCGTACATAGGGAAGGACATTCATGAGGGGGATGTTGTCATAAAAACACTTACACACAGTAGCACACATGCTTATAGACATACTAACATTCAAGCACACACTCACACACTTTGAATAGTGTTCTGAGATCAAATTACTTGTTAAGAAGAAAGAAACACAGAAATGCACACACACGCATGCACGCACGCACGCACACACACACACACACACACACACACACACACACAGACAAAATCCACTCCCCCTTCTTATTCCAGAGAGTTGATTAAATTGGGATTATTAGACTGTGCAGTAACCATAGCAATTCAGATTGGGGTCATCCAGGTCAATCTGTATGAACAATAGATTTGCTTTGCAGTTGAAAACTTAATCTATAAGTCATGCTGCTAGATTTGTGTAACATCCTGATTTGTTCTTGTTTATATAAATACGGTTCTCTTTATATGCTCATGTACCTTTTTATAGCTAAAGTCTCTCATGGCTTACGCACTATTTGTGTCAGAGTAGTAAAAGGGTTTCTTTACAATGTCATTCACAAACTATTAGAAGCCTTGTTATTGCTCACAATGAATTATATAAAACATGGCATGGGTTTGTTTTGTTTCTCACAGCATTAAATAAAATAATGAAGCCAAGTTGTATAAGTGCCACATTGGCTTTCCATTCTAAAACAGAAATACATTTGTAGAAGGCTTGTGTAGCTAATGTATGGCATGACAAGCTAACATGGCTAATAACAAAAGTCGGTTAATAAAAGAAACATTTCTTGATTGCTTGAATGGTGATGGGACAACAATGGAACTCACCATAGCACTATAAATGTATTTGGCATACACACCACTCAACAAACTGTCAATCTTACCAATGAAAATTCAGCAATTGTAAATGGAGATTTCCTTGGCAAATGATATAGACAGAGAGCTAGAATGTCTGGCCCCGGCTTCTTCTTACCCGCTGTCTGGCGTCCCTATCTGCCCACACAGTCTGAAAGCTGGTGGTTATGATAGTGTAGAAGTAGAAGTGGGTATTTTTGTTTAACCTTTATTTATATATGGTACAGGTTGTCTAAGAATCACTGTTTACAGTTCCACCAAAGACTAAGAGATTTTATAAGCATAACATTGTCACAAATGTAAATGTACTGTACTTATATAACACTTTCCAAGCTTATCAGTTCACAAAGCGCTTTATTAATTCAGTAATGGGCAACCCGCTCTACCTCCTGAGCTACTGCCACCCAGAAAATAACAACCAGAAGTCTAAAGTTAATTACTGTTTTGTGGAAGTTATTAGTTTCTAAATAATCAAGAGGTTTAAATGTTTTGGTCTATAGGTGACACTGTAGATTATTTAATTAGACCAATGCAGCCTTTGTAAACTCATATATTCCTAGAATTAGTTTTTGCATGGGGTACCTGAAGCATCAGCCAGACATTGGAGCAACATAAATATGTACCAAATTTCTACAGCATTCAAAGAAGTGTATGATGGCAATTTTCTGACATGGGATTTGTCAGAAAAGGCCAACCAACCTTATCATATGAGATGCAGTGATGAGTGTTGTAATTACCACCAGTAAGGAACCTTAGAGCAAAATGGTAAACAGGATGTAAGGGTGTAAGAGTGGAAGCAGTTGCATATCTGTGATCCTTATAATCCAAAGCTCGAACGAAAATTGTAATTATATACCATCTTCTGTACTCAAGAAGCAAAGCTTTTTTCCAGATTGGCAAGGTTGTCTAAAGTGTAATTATGCTGCCCTTGGTTCTCTATTTCATGACTTTAGTTTTATATATGGTGGATATAATTGTATGTTTATAACTTGGATTCATCACAGCATCTTACAGGATTCAAGGTATATGTATTTGTTTTCTACAACACAGAGCTGTCCAATAAACATTTTTGTAGCTTCATTTACACTACACACACACACAGAGCATATATACAAGTATTTAAAATTAGAATAGAAAACAATTAATATTCTAATGCGCAGTAGATGGGTACCTATGATGATGATTTTACAGGATGCATTAAATGATGGATGCCAAGATCGAATGATCAGCAAAGTTTTACCTGTACAAAGACTTATTTGACAGCCATGTGGAGAACACAACTGGTAAAAAGAACAGGGCCCAAAATAGAACTTTGTGGTATGCCTTTAGTAACCAGCAAGAATCCAGTAATTTATAAGCTCTAAAACCAGATTGATATTGAACTAGAATGGCCCTGCCTCCATAGTCATGTCCAGGTGGAATGGATAATGGTTCACTGACTTGTCACATATGCCCCAAACATTACATTACATTACATTACATTTAGGCATTTAGCAGACGCTTTTATCCAAAGCGACTTCCAAAATAAGAGCTTTACATCAAGTGCATAGAACCATGATTGAAAACAAACATGTCTAATACATTTTTCCATGATAGTTGAGGTAAAGGAGAGCCTGTATTTCGTTATTTCTCTCTGTTTTGCTCCTGCCATGCATTTGTGTTATTGCATCTTCAGCTGATTAGGCCTTGCTATGGGTAAGACAGGCAGTTTGCCCAACATGGTTACTTGAGTGTAAACTATATCGCCATTGCCACAGACGTGGTTTCCTTGTTCAGGGGTAAATGTCCTCCCAGCTTAATAATATTGACTTTCACTTGGATAGATTCAAGTGAAGTAAAATGGATGAAAAATAGACATGGCAACTAAAAACAGCGCAACAAACAACAATAACAAATAAACAGAGCAGGAGAAACTGGCTGCCACAAGACACCAACTACAGCTCTAGTGGCATTCCATGTATGTGTATTTGGAGAGAATTATTGGCATATGTTTGGACATTTTCATTGTCTCAGATCAAGTCTTAACATGAATTGCTAAATTAGGTGGGGCTAAACAGTAGAACATGTGCACCCATGATAAGGCTTGTATCTTTTTAAAAGGAATTGCCTAAAATATAGCAATGAAATAGGCAGCCAAGTTTTGGATTAGAAATGCCTTTCATCTGGTACTATGCATCGGTAGAAAGTGAATACAAGACTTCAATTGGCAAAGATAAAGCAGAATTCTGGATTACATGCACTATCACTTACACTGAAGGATATGTAAGGATTAGTCTAATTCTATGTTGTAGAGATCTATCCAACTGGGGATTTGTCCATGAAGCCTTAGAAACACAAATACATTGCAGAGTGCTGTTTGTGGATGAGGCGTTAATATCATGTGGCATTGAGAGAGACTTAGGCTGCTTCTGTGCTTGAGTACTGTATATACAGTTTGATTTCAAAATTAGGTGTCTTAATTGCTGAAGAAAAAACATTGTAGCTTTTGTTGTATTTTAACAATTCAAGATGGGCTTTAGTTATTGAATGCATCATTAAACAACTAATTTATAAAGAAAACATATTGAAGATTATTTGAATTTCCAAAGATGATGAGTAGCTTTTTTTATGACAGATATACTATATTCAAATAGAGACAGAAAGGGAGACAACTGTGTCTATAGGTGTAGTTGTGCTAATAGGCACATATATACCATACACTAAGCATATTGTCTCACTATAGTCAGTAATAAGTAGAGTACACCAACTATTCCAGCTTTCCTCAGGAGGAGAGAGAAATCAAGCTACATGATAAAAACATGTTTGGAGAATAGAAAAATAATTTTAACAGCCAATTTTCTTTTGGCATTTACTTCCAGAGTTGTGATTGATTTATTCTGCAACAGTGTGTTACGTTTCTGACATTTAGCGTTTTCATTTTTAGAGATTTTTTAGATTTTTATTTTACGCCATTAAATCCACAGGTATACATTATACTTTTCACTCTGCTACATTTATCAGCTGGAGTTAATGTAGTTTGTAAATTTTAACAAATGCTTTATAAAAACCACACAATAAGGTCATCAAATGTGATGCATTATAGGTATAGTTTAATATTGTCAGTGTGATATGGCAAGAATAGGTTGCATTCAAAGAGAATTTTATTTTCATCTGATATTTTCTAACAATAGAATTATGTGAATGTGCAGTTGCACTTCATGTGGGGAAAATTGTTAGTCAATATGGGTGAATGGTGTTATTAATTATTCTCCTTTTTATATAAAGGTGCAACAGAAGGAGTTTAAGGAGAAGTTAGACACATACTTCACAATGAAAAATCTGATATTTTTAATATTTTACAGTAGACTTTGTGTAACATTTCAAACGCTACGTTTAACATTACACTGTTTTATTTATATACCCATGCTAAAATATGTCAAATTGTAGGCCTTTCCTACAAGTTATTAAAGAACAATTACAAGAATTAAAAAGATAGCTCACATTAACTTCAGACATGTACACATTCATATACTGTTAGTAAATCAAGTGGTCAGGTATTTTGATAGCAGACTATAAATGGGCACATGTGGTATATTTGTAACTGTAACTTTTAAATACCTGTGAACCCCCCAAAAAATGACCACACTCACCAGCTCTCCCATGTTTACATGTAGTATACAGATACACACTGTGTTTCTCAGGACCACATCACTGATGGACAGTCTGTCAGCCAACAAGTCAGGCAGTTACTTGAACCTTTGGTCTGTGAGTCAAATCGTTAAGTGGTTGGCCAGCCAAACAGAGTCACTCATTCATGCATTCAGTCAGATTGTCAATCAGAAAGCTCTCTGCCTTCCAGTGAGTGAATGTAGAACATCAAAAGGCTGGAGCCTCACACTGGGTGCCTAGTGTGAATACTCTATGAGCAGAGTAATGCGATTAGAGTAGACTGTGTGATATTTCAATCGGTTAGCACCCTGCAGCCAGATGGGAAACATGTTATGAATATGAAACGCTGCTTAAGAGGGCTGCTGGATTGACTGGCTTTACATGGGAACATAAAATCTTTAGAGCAGTCATGTCCCCCCGCCCCCCCATTTAACCCAACAATTAGCCCAGAACCTGTTGATTCTATGGCATGTTCACAACTGGGGAAAAAAATAAATAAAAATGGCATGATATTTGGGTAACTTCTGACAATAGGAGTCAAAAGTGACAGGCATGACAACGCCAGAATTCAGAATTCCCATTTCTAATGGAATAAAACAGACACATAGGTTAGCTACTTCTTTTCAGAATTGAGGTTTTTTGTTCCCCCTTTTGAACAATGAATCAGCCAACACATTCGGAGAATTTCCTTGTAAGGCCCTCTGTTTGTGTCAGTGTGTGTGTGCCACAGTTTCACCTCAATTAGACCATACAACAGTACTCCCCAGTGAGAGAGAGAGAGAGA
>JAVQJD010022818.1:0-17594 GCA_036023655.1 Nannoperca australis
ACATATAAAGAGAGAGAGAGTATTTATATGTACATAAATAAATACACAAAATATACAGTACTAAATGCCTATAACAAATCCCATTATCCACTTAATCAGTTTTCTTCTTTATTATCTTACTACAATTTACAATTTATTTAGAACTTTTCAAACAAAACAATTCAATACTGCTGTTTGTTTGTTTGTTGTGGAAAAGGTAAAATATTAAGAGACAAAAACAGGATGATACTTTAAAATCAAAACCACCTATATAAGTGATAAGTGGGGGTGGAAATTAGTTTTATGTAAACCACGAAAGACATTCATTATTTTTTATATTTATCTGGATGTACATACTCAGAGAACTAAGTACTGCTGCAACTTGGTCAAACCTGCAGCAAACACATACATGCATACATGCATTTCCAGTGCATTCTTTTAAAACATGAACGTTGGCGCTTGCATATATGGAATGTCAGCACATGACCGAAATATAAAATGCATTAAAGCAGAGGCTGAGCTACACGGCACTGAGTTTACATTCAAATGTCAAAGGGAGTTGAGAGATGGAAGGATCATTTGTGTATTTTACTTTTATTTCTTCTTCTGGACAATAATTCAGAGAGAGAAACAAACAACTTTCACAGCCTGTCAGATGAAAAAAATGAAACGCGTTTATGGAGTGTAGTGGACAACGAGAGTGTGGCAGTCATTGTGCTGGCTGCAGAGGGCAGCTCTCCCAGGGCTGCTGAGGTTTTGAGGTTGTGAAGAGCTGAGGGATTCTTGTCTGTGGATGGGGAAGAAACCACAGAACTGAGTCCTTGTTGGAGTTGGGTGCTCCTCTTCTTGAGCAGACAGGGGTTCCCCACTGCACTTCTTGAAGGCCACAAAGCATTTATAAAACTGTGTGAAAATACAAAAAACTATGGTAATTTCCAATAAGCATGAATTTGGTGATGTTCACGTCAAAAGACATCAAATTAAAATTGTGATTCATTGGGTTGGAAATAAAGATTTTTAGACACATAGGTTACATTTAACCGTTGTTTCAACAGCATTTAAAAGACAAATAATAATGTCAAGAACTAAGTAGAACCTAAATACACATTTCAGTTTCAACCAAATTTAACTTGGGTATAACCTGGTTATTCCAAATGTCACGTGACCTACAAATCACCTAATCAAAACTTACTGAGTTAACCCAAGACAAATCTTCTCTTCTTCTGCAATATATGTTAGTTCAAGAGTCTTTCAGTTCAGAACACACAATATCTGGCCTATGTAGAGCTGTAGGGTATCACTGACAGAAGTATGCCATCTAGTGTGCTGCATGTAGCACCTGGAAAGTGATACTTAAGAGACCCCTTCATATTTAGAGACAGCTGAGCTCTCGTATGTACTTCAACCAACAGATCTTATATAACATACTCCAATCTAATAACAAATACATTGGAGACCCCGGCTCGCACCTGGTTGTTGAAGAACACATAGATGATGGGGTTGACGACAGTGCTGAACTTGGCAAGGATGGAGGGCACCACACTAGCAATTGGAGTGACCAGTCCTGACCTACCAAAGGTGGCCATCAGCGCCATGATGCCGTAGGGCATCCAGCACAGCATGTAGCAGGACACCATGGACAACACCATGACCAATATGTGCTGCTCTCTGCGCTGAGCTGCCAGCAGATTGATCTTACCAACCTGGAGACATGAAAGAGGAACAGAGGTTCAATATGTCTCTGCAATAATTTGAACTAATGTTGTCTTAGATAATGTGGTTAAAGAGAAAGGCATGGATCACGTTTGTGTCATTTGTAACAGAGACTCTATGATGGTCTGAAGTAGGCGGAGCCATGTATAGGAAAGATAGATATGGTAGGTTTTTTATGCATCCACATGCATTTCTGTGTTTTTATTTTAATTCCCGGTGCCATGTCTTGTTGCACCCATTAATTCAGTTTGTTCTGTGAGTGATTACTTTAATCCACCATGTGTAACAGTGTAACATTTATTTCTTTGGTGCCATCCAGTGGTAGTATAATAAAAATTACAGAGCCACAGAAGACTCCTCATGACATGTGAACTAAACTCAATGTGTAAAATCACCACTTTAATATCTACAAGGGCTCGATCTGTCAAGTTCTTTGAGACAAAATTCTATTTTTGTATTGAAAAGCCAAAAATGCTTTTAATCAACTGTTTCCCCACTATTTCTGAGACAGAATAATGGTTGAAAATTGTATCAAGGTTACAAAGTGGTGTGAATTGTATCAACAAACAATTATTTACAATACCGTGGATAACCTGTGAATGAATTAGTAATGGGCATGTTACAGTTACCATAGAAAAGATCATAAAAAAATACTACATGATTAAAGTTTGTCCGGCAGCTGTGAGGCTAATATAAATTCTCCAGCCTGTTTTATTACATCCACCCTGCTGGTTTCTCCTGATGTGCTGAGCTGCTGTAGCTGAGGGGATAAAATAAGCTCAGATATATCATAACCCAAGTGGTTACAGCGGTGGCTCACCTGTGGGGCTTATCACCTCCTCACTATTGATTTCAAACCCCACTGTTTCTACTGTCTTGTGTAATTACCACTGAGAAGCTCACCATGGTGCTTCATGAATACATTTGTATGTCAAGTCTGGTGAAGGAGGCCACCCAGAAGAGCAAAATCTGCCCTTTCTGTCACATTACTGCACATCTCTCATACTCACTTACACTTCACCTTGTATGGTCCCCTATAATGTAATAATTATTCACACAACATTTAATCAGCAGTGATTTCTGCATGGCTGGTCTTTTGTTCTGTTTTTAATATTATCCACAGAAATAATCTGAGAAGCATCACAGCTAACAAATCCTAATTCATTATTCTGTCTTTATCTCAACAGAGAGGCTAAAATAGAATTAAACTTTAACGAGCGCTGATGGATTGTGCTTCAATAAATAAATGGAAGTAAAGTGATTGGAAATTGGAAATTTGGAAATTTGTTTTGGAATAAACTATCTCTTTGTTAAGAAATATGTCCATTGTCAATTTAATAAGACAGAATCATGGAACAGTAAACCTGAAACATGTATGTGAAGCTTTATAGACAGAACCATGATTGGAATCTAAAAACAATGCTGTCATGCCCAGAAAAAAACGAGCTAAGCTCGAGCAACTCTGGTGCTGTCATCTCTCCTTCTGATGTGTCAGTTTAAACCACTTTCAAGAAGGCAGCAGAAGGCTCCACAAACTGATTGCTCAGTTTCTAAGAAAAGCCTAAGGCTAAGTCTCTCTGCTCTGACTTCTTTAAGTTGAAAAATAAAATGGAGGTACTTCTATAATAGCAGGTATCCAATAGAAACGGGTTGCTTCCACAATCTAAAAATAAATTTGAGGTGATTCGTTGATAAGAGTAGTAGCTGAGTGCACGAAAGCACCCAGCACCATGTGGGAGCCCTTAATTGTCAATTATTTTTAAGCCTGACCAAGGTGGGGTCGAGCCACTGCAAACTGAGAGGGAGTCATTGCCTTTGAGAACACGACCAGCCAGGATGCACCATGCACTCCCCTGAATACACTGCCCCTCATTCCTACTTCTGTTGGACTGATAGTGAGATTGTAAACACAGAGCTGTGGCTTCTAGGATTGTCTGGTTTGATGCTCCTTGAAATTACCTTGAAAACACAGCCCACGTTTCTGTTAAGGCTTCATGGCTGAGCAGATGGAAGTGAAAGGCAGCACATTATTCTGAGAAAACTACAGCTCTGTGCATGCAATCTGTGCTATATGTGTTTTATACTGATATATATCTTTGTAAATGTGTGTATAGTGTACTGTCAGAGAATTGTTGCAGGAGGTAATTTAAGCCATGACACAATGTGTCCAGCCAAATCAAATACAGTGAGAATGCTGCATTCAAACCTACTTCAGTGGGATAATTGTGCTGTAGAAAAAGTGAGACAAACAAACAACTAGTGACAAAAAAAAGGGAAAACATCATTTCTAATAAAAATGCCTCTGTCAAGCAGAAAGTAAAGCATCGCGGCACTCTTCATTTACTGTCAAATATTAAAGCACGACAGATATAATTAAAAACACATTTCCTAATTGTAGGCAAATGTAGACTGCACATGGATAACAGTGGTATCTAAAGTTAAATCTAATCACTCTGAGTTGCCATCTGGTATTCAATGACTTTCTCCGATCTGTTATTTTATAGAAAGGTGTTCCCATTCCCACCTATATGTGGATGAAAAATAACATACTTATATATGACAAATACAACAAAAACCACAGAAGCAATAGCCCTTTTTCATTACCCAGTTATTGTTTGCATTTGTGTCACCTATAAAACACATTGTGGAAAGACATAATTCATTAAACATGCTCTTCAGATATCAGCAAAAGAAGTATGGAGCCGAACAGTGACAGTAATATTTGGCATTAAATAAAGGATTGGCGTCAAAAAGACAAAACCTAAACTTGATATTTTTTTGTATTCTGGTTGGTTTTTAATGACAATGGTTAGATTTTTTCTTCATGTCACTCTTTTTTCAGACAGTTTCTTTCTTTTTTTTTCATGCCGGAGGCATCTGAGCAGACGAGAGGACGGCTGATTCAGGAACAGTGAAGAGTGACCAAATCACTGATCTGGCTTCAAAAAGAAGTGATTAATATAAAAAAAATGTTGTCTTTTGTCAGCGAATATATGAACAAAAACAGTTTTCACTTCTTGATGAGTAAACAATATACTATATGTTGGACACAGGAATCACAAACACGTTAAAAACTGCATGTCCTTGTTAAGAGTGTAACAGATACGTTTGAACTCACCCTCCTGATTGCAACCAGGATTCGGCCATAAGAGTAGACCATGAGTAGAAGGGGCAGTAGCAGACAAAAGATGAAGAGACACAACACATATGAGACGTTGGTGGGTGAGCGAAGGTGCCACTGGACGGAGCAGGTGGTACCGGGTCCCTCGGGCCCGTAGCTGCTCCAACCCAGGAAGGGCGGCAAAGTCCAGAGAAGAGAGTAGAGCCAGGAGCCTCCGACACAGAGCCAGGTCTTCCTGAAGTCTGAGATGTCAACTTTTGAGGAACGCAGCACGGTGGTGTAGCGCTCATAGGAGAGAACAGCCAAAGACACCAGGGACACAATCCCTTAAAGAGCGAGAAAAGAGAAGACAGATACTCATCACAAGTAATCAGAATGCAATGTTTACATTAATTCAGTGAAAGGGCCCCTTTGTCCCCCAGCAAGTCTAAAGTCAGTGCTTGTTAATAAGTCCATGGTTGACCACCAAGACTTCATTCACTGTTTAGTGAGGAAAGCCTATGCCTATTCCCTGACCTTTCATATAGCACTATCATTCGATCAAAAGGACATTTCAAAATGTTATTCACATCCGCCTTGACTCCTAAAGTTCATCATGAAACTTCTTTCATTTAACACACGTGGGTGGAAAACATGAGTAAACGGGCAAAAAATATATGCACTCATCGAACACGTGTCACTCACCAAAGAGGCAATTGGCGAACCCGTACCACTTGCAGCCGTGCTCTCCAATGAGCCATCTCCCCTGCACACTCGCAGCGAAACTGAAGGGTGTCCCAAAGACGCACACGAGGATGTCGCTCAGACTGATGTTCAACAGGATGAAATTGATGGGCGTCCAGAGGGAGCGAAACTTTGCAAAGATGAGAAGAGCGAGGAAGTTGCTGAGGATTCCCGCAACTAAAATGAAGCCGAGGAATACCGCCACCACCGTGTGACCGGTCCGGCTGAGCCCGCCGGGGCTCTGGGACGCCGTGGAGTCCCGCAGGGTGGCGTCGACGCAGACCCTGGAGCCGGAGAGAGAGCTGTCTGTGGTGCTGAAATTGCATCCGCGTATGTGGACGACCATAGCAGTGGGAGGAGAGCAGAGGGCTGGAGAGGAGCTGGACACCACACAGCGAGACGCACAGTCCTGCACAGCCTCAGTCCAGCAGCTCTGCGCCTGCGAGGGTCAATATAACTCGAGTCAGAGTGTGAGTTGAGTGTGCCCTGTGCACTTCTTTATACTTGTAAATCCCACTACCCCCTCCTCTCGGCCATGGATAAACAATCACTGGTTTTCTTTCAATCTCTCCAGTTATTATAAGGAGTCCCTTTGATCACCGTGGCCTGTCTAAAAACAGTAAATCCGCCAATTTTTCTGCTTTCCAGCTGCAAATGCAATGCCTTTCGAGGCGTCGTGCTGAGCTTATTTTGAGACGTGAATTAAATTCGTATACTTACACCGACTTCCATTGGGTTATAGGATTTTTCATTGTAGATATATGCCAGATTAAGTGATTGTCAAAAATGAGGTTCTAATTGTACAGTCACACTTGAGAGAATCACTTCAGAAATTGACCTACAAATTTTGGTTGCATGTGGTTGCGAAGCTGTGCGTTTTATATTCATTACTGCTTTCTATGCAAGACCACTCCTGTGTATAGCTGCATGCAGCTGGTTCGGTTGAGCACCAAAGAAAGTTTCACACCTGTTCAGCATTTTCTATTCTGCACAGCATCCCATACAATAAACGAACTTCCACAGTAACGTTAAACGCATGACATTCACCATTTTCAAAATTGTCCACACAGGAAGCCACTAGTTCCCATTCATTTCTGCACTGTGTGAACTTATAGAGACTAGAAACTCACTTGAGATGGGTAAGAGTTTAAGCTGGTAAAGTTCAGTTATTGTTGCATGTTAAAAATATAGAGGAAAAAAAGAGTCCTTCACAAAACAATATCTTTTTTTCTGCTTTTTATTCTGCTCGTCAAATTTGTAACATTAAAAATTTAATTAATTTAACATTCTATAATAAGACAAATTTCAGTTTTTCTATTTTGAAATAGAAATCAACTCTCACATCTCTCTGCAACATTTGGTAGAATAACCAAAACAGCTCACTGTGATTTATTCTTGCTCTTGTGCTATTTTTGTGCAAAGATCACATGAAATATTTTTAACAAGGTGGACATACAGAGCAAATCAATAGAGAGATATTGGATGATACCGACAGAAAGGTTGGTGGAGGGAAAAATGTATACCCCTGTGTATTAAGACCCATGTATTTGGTGTTGCTCAGTGAGACAAATACAGCTACAATGATGAATGTTTCAGATTCATCAACTTAACATGTGTTCCAGAGGAATATTCTCAGTGTCATTTAAGGTAGAAATTGACATATGGCAGCAGAAATTGTCTTACTGTCCAAATGGTCCAAGGTGAAAACACAGCTTAGTATTTTATTTTATTGTCTCACTGAAGTTTTCAAAACTTCCAATCATTACCATCAATATGGGGAACTCACATGTAATGCATCTAAATATCCCCTTTAAAGCAAATACATAAACATATATATATATTTGTGTATCTTAATAGCCACACTAATAGCAGGGCTCTATTGAATGTGCTCTTCGGGTTAAATTGTAATTGTAATTGTAGGGGTCCCCTTAACCTCTTCATCATGTCATCATTTTAATTTGCCCAACACTTGGTTTATGACCAAGTGCCCAATAACATTGCCATTATCCTCAAACATACTTAAGTGCTGCTTAGCACATGATAGTATGCTAACAGGGTCAACTAAAATGGAGAACATGTTTAACATACCTGCTATGTTTAACATACCCGCTAAACCATGTTAGCGTTGACATTGTGGACATGTTACTGTGCCAATGTTAGCATTTACCTCAAAGCTCTGCTGTAAGTATAAATCCTTACAGAGCCACCGGCATGGTTGTAGACTCTTAGGCTTGTTTTGATTTTCTCCATAAAACCATGATAAGAAGATGTAATTATGTTACAATGACCAGTGTTCTGCTAAACTAGACTTTACCAGATCATGACCTATTTTCTTTTTTAACTTCATCTGGTCTAAAGAAAAGATACACTTCAACTATCTTGTCTACATCTGATATTAAAACCTTTAAAAAAAAGCCAAATGGTCTAGAATTTTAATAAACCTGCTAACAAAGCCTCTTGTTGACACAGCAAAACTCAAGGCGTGAAGATGCGCCTATAATGACAACCACAACCACATTTTTAATTAGGATACTTTAGCACCATCTTCTTCTTGGGTTACTAAAGGAAATAGGCCATATGTATGTGTAGAGGAGGTAAAGAACGAAACAGGTGAATAGAGCTGAGAACATTAGGGATGGTGCTGATGAGTAACAGACAACAGCTGGTTTATAGACTAATATGAAGCCCACCTTGGCCTAACACTTTCTGCTGATAAAACTGTCCATTCAAGATTTCACTAACTGAGTAGCACTCTAATGTAGCTCTAATGGGGTTCCTCCATAGGCTTCACACAGCAGCAGATCTACAACTACAAACAACCACAGATTTAATGCAATACATTATCCATCCATCCAAAGTGCTTTTTATTCCATGCTATTTTACCCCAAAACCATTTTATTTCCATTCCATTCTTTTTCTTAATTTTTGTTATGTTTTGTTTTATTATTAATCATGTCAATCAAGACAAACAGAGAAAAGGAAGTTGAAGGTTGTTCTTGGCTGTCTCTTCATTGAAACCAAAGCATTTCCTGTTCATTATATGTATTTGTACATATGATAATACATTTCACAATATTATGTATTTATTCAGTACTGAACACCTTGGGTTTCCACAATATCAATAACTAAAGGTAAAGATAAATCATATGTAGTGGTGAAATAAGTATACAAATAATTTACTTAAGTAAAAGTAGCAATACTATGCTATAAAAATATTCCATTACATGAAAAAGTCTGGTATTAAACATTTTACTTAAGTAAATGTACAGAAGTGTTAGCAACAAAATGTACTTATAGCATCAAAAGTCAAAGTTTTCATTATACAGAATGGCCCCTGTGAGTATTATACTATTATATTTGTGGATCATTATTAATACATTAACATGTAAGTGGTAGTCTAATTTGATGTTGTAGTTGGGTGAGGTTTTAGTAAAGTTAACTAGACATATAAAGTTGCATTAAATGGAAATACTAAAGTAAAGTATGTCAAAATTGTACTTCTCACCACTTACAATGTGTATTTTCTGTAATTACATCAAAAGGTATTGTTCATTGTGTGTGGTTTGCTCTCTGACCACCAAAAGTATGGATTATTTAAAATTTAATGTTTGTTGTTTGTAATTGTTTGTCGGCTCAGATTTTTATTTAAGATTTTATATGATTCCATTTTTGTACAGTTCAGGACACTCTTTGAAGATGGCATGAAGTTTAAGATTACAGAAAACAAGTCACAAACATAACATCACTATCCTTCATTTTTTTGCTCACTTGGATATATAAAATATTCATAGCTAATAAAACTTGTCTAGGTGAACTATAGACAGCTATTAACATCAGCATTTATACACTCAAAAAGCTCACAATGTTTTCATTTTAACTTAATACTGGTCCATGCACTTGTGTAGGAGAAGCGCCTGAAAAAGGCACAAGAAAATGCCCTTCATCCAACTCCACTGCAAAGGGAGCAAAAACATATACTGTGCTCTGACATCTGTAAGAGAAGAGACAGAGTTGGAGAACAGGTTTGTCAGAGAGTGTTCCCTTTCAGAAAGGTTGTTCCAGTTAGGACATGCTGAGGCGCTGAAGTCATTTCACTGAGAAATGGAGAGAGCGGGGAGGGGGATGGAAGCACTGCTGTTTCTTCTCTGTGTATTCTCAGATGACACTCAGGCCTGTTTGACTAGAAAGCATCTACCAGAGTAAAGCCAGCGGGCTTTACGGAGCCACAGATATGTGGTGTAGTTGAAGCCGCTCTCTCTCTCCTCTGCTCCAGCCGCTCTCTCTTCAATACCAGTACAAGTCCTTCTTGTCCAGACATCGCCCTGACAGAGAGGAAACAAATTGTCAACGGTTTCTAATCAGCTCTAATGGATGTACATGAACACGTTTGTACACGCATGCTGACTAAAATTAAGCTGTAATGCATATATTTGATATTTTTCACACAGAATAAGATGCACATTTGTAGTGACCACTAAGAAACGAGTAAGGAAGTGAGAACTAACTGGTAATGAACAAATTGTAATTTAACAAATAGTAACTCAAAATAGGATTAGATAATGACAGATATATTGGCTCATGTTTAGCTCCCTCATATCTTCTATCCCACTTTTTTTTTGTGAAGACTTTCAGTTACAACTTAGTTGGTGCTTGTTGGGTAAGGGATGCCTCTATTTTACCTGAAGGGACACAAAAATATAAACACATACATACGTATGTTACAGGGAAGTAATGGTTAGTTCTAGGTTACGTGCCATTTAGCAACTAGTTATGAGTTACATCCAGGAATTTAGTTCCACACTTTAAATTGGGGCACTCACAAGAAACAGATTGTTTCTAATTGATGCAGCAGAGGCCTGAGAAATTAAAATTTTTAGCCTTTAGTATGTGTCACAATGCATAACGCTGGAACCTACACATCCCATAATGCAACACAGTATTTCTTTTTTTTTTAGACTCTGCATGAATGCCTAAATCTTTCCCCAGTGTGTTACTCAGGCTTTTTGTTAACAATTGATGACATCACCAGAGATTATTTTGGAAAAGATCCTTCAGAGCCACAAAAGACACAACTAAACGTGTTTTAACAGGTTGTGTAGTGCTATCCATGACTGATCAAAAATGAACAAAAAAGTTAGTCAGTATGCAGATGCACAAATATCTAGAAGCGCATCATTATTAATAGAACATTTCTATTAGCATAGTATTTAATAGTTTATTCATTCATTAACTTATAATAATCTCAATGGTCATTGATTCACAGTAGAAAAGTGTTATCCATTCCTCATGTAATAAGCAGTTGTTTACCAGGATCATAAGCTACAGCAGGGTCCACAGACTCTCTAAATCCTTGTGGCACCGACCAGTTGGGAAGCAGTTCTGGCTTGGAGCTGGAGGCCATGCTGGGTCCCATCTCGCCTCGGTCGTTATGCAGTAGATTGAGCAGGGATGTGGCATATTGCTGTCCCGTTACACTCAACCTTTCTGGGGACAGGGAGTATGCAATGGACGGCAATCCTGGGCCCTCTCCTGGCCTGGCAGTGAAAGAGTGCCACGAGCCAGGAGCGTCGTCTGCAGGACTGATGCTCAGGAGGCGTCCTGCTACAGGAGAGACCTGCGACTCGGGGTAGGAGTCAACAGCACTCCCCTGACAGGGGCTGGTTTCCTCTGCAGGGGGATAAAGAAAGAAGCCATGTAGTGAGCTTGGACGGGATTGATTGTCCTGTTTCTTGTCAGGTAGGTCAGACACTGTTGTTTTACCCAATTTAATAGTTTTACGGATTTTCTTTGTTTTTGCTGCTGGTGCCTTGGCCTTGCAGACTTTGCTGAGAGCACGGGTGAAGTGAGCATCGACCATGCTGTTGATGTCCCCCTGGAAGTAAGTCAGGATTACACACTGAGAATGCTCCTCCACCTTCACAGCCATCGGATTGTCTGTTCTTTCCTCCATGGGTCAGACGTGACTGAAAACAGAACCGAATCATCATGAAATGTTCAGACTATATGCATCATATGCAATTAATCATTTCATTCATAAATCTTAATGTAGCAGTCCACATTTTCAGTTGGTCTTTTTTGCATAAAGTGACTAAAAGGTTTTTATTTATTGTTTCCCTAAAATTCCTAAAACCTATTTCTTTTGGATGCTGTTGATCATTATCTTATAATTATTACAGTTTTTACTTTCATGTTTTAGATTATTTAAATACTGCAGGATGTATTTACTTACCACCTGGTCTATTTTTATTGTTAACGTGGTATTTTTAATTGGTTAAAAGTAATTAGAATAAATAGATTAGTAACACTTTTCATTTCAACTCATTACCTGTGCAAAGGCAAATTAAAACTAAACCCTTCAGTGGTAGATTCCTGTTTATCGGAACCAGTTTAAACTTAACCTGCCCTTAACGACTCACGTCACAGGCTACTGACTATCTTTGCTGCCATCTTTGAAGCAGATTATAGTTTCCCATAAAATGTTCGAAAATTTTGCTCCAACACAAATAGTAAGAGTGCAAAGTACACATTTAACTTTAGAACATTCCATGGCTCAGAAATTGTGTCTAATATGAATGTGTTAAAGTCACAATGCATGAAAATCAGATGATGGTGCATCATTTTCTTAATTGATAAATTTACCAGAATTCACTTTAAGCAACTTGCCAGAAGATGGGCATTATGGTTCAATATTAACCTCCAAAGACTTTGTAAGATATAAACTGTGTGGGTTCACACTGCAGGATGTTTAAATACACGGGCTGACATGCATATGAATGTCTCCTATTTATATATCCTATATATTTTTTTAAGTAACTTGCTTCTCTTACCTGAACTGATGATTGACCGAAGATGACGAAAGAGTGCGTCCTTGCATTGACTGCTTGATCAAAGTGGATGTGTTTGCCTACATGAGCAGTAGCCAAAAATGTTGGAAAAACTCACTTGGTTTGGGTTTAAGCATTAGAGTTATTGATTAGATTTAAACAACCAACGTCAGGTGTCTTTCCTTTCATTCTTCCTCTTCACAACAGTCAAACATATCGCTCACTGAGCCTCCAAAGTAAATTGATGTCTTAGACTGGAAGGGCGTGTGATGCTTCACGAATGCAGACAGATATGAACAGAATGTCATCCAGCCAGTTCCTCCAGAACCTCTACAGCGCCTAAAACATTCCTCCGTCAAACTGTCAAAACATTTTACAGCTTAAGGGATTTGAAAATCCACATTAGATTTTTAAAAACACCCTGTTTATTACAACTAAATGTAAACCATATTAACATGTTAGATACCAAAAAAGACTAAATGGGTCTCCACATCTAAATAACTCATGACCTTTAAAGGTTCTGTGGTTGACTTTTGGTTCTCCTGGTTCCCACTGCAGTAATTCACTGTTGGACCATATTTGTAGACAGATTAAACTTGGCTGCACAAAAGAGTGGTGAAATGTCTTTGGCTAACATTTTGCTGTTAAACCTAAATAATAAATACAAATTTCTTGGGGGCAATTTTATTCTTGAAAACCAACAATAATAGGAAATTACAGAATAATGAGACAATCAGTGTGTGGTCTTAGATTCTTTTTTTTTAATGTAATATTTATAACAGCTACTGTAATATTTGCTTGCTAATTGTGTAGATTTGATGTTAGCAGATTTCAACACTTGCAGTTTTAGGATCATAGCAATGCCAGGAAAATAACCTTTGCCTAAATGTTTACACGTGTTTTTATGGCTAATAGACATATGACATGTATAAAATCACACAAAATGTTTCAACAAAACTTACATTAATATTTTATTAGCATTGAAATTAAGTACATTGTTAAAAACGTCTTCAAAGGAAAACTCATGAGCATTGAAAATCTGAAGGTCTGAAGAAGAAGCTGACTGGATATTGAGAGCAGCTGTACAGAAAGATGGTTCAATGTCTTACACATTGCAAAAAATATATTCATGATTGCAATTTCTCAAGTAGGAGCAGTTATTTTACAGTTCTTTTACATTTAAATGGGAAACTCTTTTAACTGCTTCCTAGCAAACTTTTACAAATACAAAATATTCTTTTTTTTCAAGCATTCAACTTTACAGTAAAAACAATAATGTAAACCTTGAAGGTGAACTTTAGATTGAAGATTTTGGGGCTTTTAAATAAGGACTGCTTGCATAAAATGTGCACTTTTCAGAACACACTTCTTGACTGTTCTTGACTGTCAGTGCAGTATTTACAATGGCTGATGAGCAAGGTGCAGCAGTGCCTATGGACCCATTGTATCACCCTGTAAATGTGGTTTATTTGATCTTTCCTTGCTCATAACAGACATGGAGCTGTTCTATATGCTGCTATCAGTGTTTGTGGTTGAACAATGAACCTTGAAAGGGAGTTCAGAGTTATAAGCCTACAGAATGGTACATACAGAGGCCTGCTCACGCCCCCTTGTGGGGGTTTGGTGCTGATCCTGTATCAGAGTCTGACACCTTCCTAATGGTAGAGGTGTTGTCAGAAGCGACTGACTCAGAGTTAACAAGATTGTTCTTTTTGCGATGACCACCCACTGTCATGGAGCGGCTCCAATCTGAACACAGGGGGCAAGAAATTGAAAACAATGGATCATCCAGCTTGACATACTTTTCCAAAACCATCTGAACATTATATTGCAATATGTCTTACATCCACAAGGAAATTGCTTTGCTTTAAAACAGATACCTGAATAATCACTGAGTCTGAAACGTCCGCAGCACAAGTGGATTCTCCACTGTTTCCTCACATTTTCCTTCATCAAGCAGTGGAACAAAAAAACAAAGAACCCTAGGATGAAAGAGCAGAGATAGTAGTCATTCTGTCACTTCATAAGTAGTATTATAATTAGTATTTGCAATAATACTCTTATTTTCTTTACAGTTCTGCTACTTCTCAAAAAAGAAAATCTTATTATTACATGCTTCTGTGGCAGTGGAAGAAACTCTGTCATAATGATGATGAAATAATTTTAAATACTAGGAGATAAACTGAGAAAATGCATGCTGTTAAATGTCCGAACACATTTTTCTGATATGTGAACAATTTGGAAGAAACATGTAAATTAGCACACATGTTGGGTCTGGCCATATTGCTAAAATCACATAAACACTAACAGAATTACAGTAACTAATAGCTACATCTACAGCTCATATTTACCTTGCAAGGTGTTTAAGATGGAGAACAGGTACATCAGGACCACTCTGCCTGGCCCAAATGAAACAAAGCCAATTACCCACGTCAGGCCTAACAAGACAGTGAGACTGGCCACTGCCCTCAAGTCGTGCAGGGAGTTGCGGCTGTTTGCTGATGGCTTATTGGCTCTCATGTGTCTGATCTGGATCAGGACCACGATGAACACAGAGATGTTGCACAACAGGATCAGAAGAACAAATGCCACCACTGTCACGTAGAAGAAGATGTCATTCTGCAACCAGCAGCTGGAGAGAGGGAGAGGGTTGGTCATCATGTCATTTACACTGGTATTTATGATACATGCCATCAACAATATTTCCTCTTTGTTGTTATGTTTCCTCAATAAATTCATCATTTTAAACATTTTATCAGGCACTTATACTGTATGACCTATTCTCATTGTTTTTATTACAAAGTTTAGACATGATGCTCCCAAGATAGAGATGATTCACCCCGTGTTTGTACTTACAATTGATCAGTGGACTGAAGCACCACTGCAGCTTCTTCAGGCATCGTGCTGCCATAGGCATCTTTATCTATGATCAGCACCAGGCTGACTATGACCAGAGGAATACCTGGTCAAAAACACAAATAATCAAATGTATTGTTCTCACTCAGATCAGTCAACTAAACATATACATACACTGTGACAAAACAATTACAGCTTCTCAAATATATTTCTGTTTTGACTTTAATATTTTGTTTATTTCATGGATCATGTCTAGCTCGACCAGAACGCTTTATTTTATGGGTCTTAAATTCTCTAATAACCTCCAATACATTTCTTGGAAGGAACTATGTAATTTGGTACTAGTTATAGATATGTGAAGTTACACATAATATGTATACTTACACATAATGAGATACAAATGAAATGCAGTGATTAACCAGAGTCTTGTAGTCACAGCACAGTAGGTCAAATGAACATGCATAAATTTAAAATGTCTATGATGATATATATATATATATATATATGGTGAATAAAGATTGTAATGGTAAATGAGTAATGAATAAATATTTATTTGCGTCTAAACTGAGCTTTTTCTTTCCAGGATTTACCAGGACTTCAACTTCTTCCCGTAGTTGTGGGCTTTCTCCCGCCCACAGAATGGTTCTGCTCGAGGTCTCTACCTGTTAAAAGAGAGTTTTTCCTCGCCACTGTCGCCTAGTGCTGCTCATGGTGGGACTGTTGGGTCTCTGTAAATATAAAGAGTTGGTCTACACCTGCTCTATATGAAAACGTGCCCTGAGATAGCTATGTTATCATCTGGTGCTATGTGAAAAAACTGAACTGAATTGAATATAGTTTATTCCAGGATAGTTATTGGAGATTATTATTCAGAAATCTCAAATCCATAAAATAAACCCTTTGTTGATTGACCCCATCCATTCCTGAGCCCAATCAAAGCCTACTGACCCTGGACTTTTTCAACTACAATGAAGAGCACTTCAAGTTGTCTTACCCCATCCTACAGCACAGCACTTGAGAATGTAGGAACGAACATAGATGTTGAAGACCTTGACCAGCGCAAAGTACATATGCACGGCCTCTAGGCCCATCCAGGTGAAAGAAGCCAGCAGGAAGTAGTGCAGCGTTGCAGCAGTGGCAATGCACAGATCGTAGTTGGAGAAGGATGAGAGCCAGGAGTCCAGAAGGAAGAGCATGCTCAACCCCAGCAGGGCAGCAGACAGGTTTATGAGTATCTTAGATGGGTAGTCTCGACGCAGCTTCCTAAAGTGTATGAGAGTGACAGATAAACAGAGGGAGCCACTCGGAAACAGGACACAGTTATGCTTATGTGCAAATAGGCAAAATTTGATTTTTTGGGCCATAATTACCACTATCTACAATATTTGACTGATCTAAACAAATCCTAAAATGTGAATAAAACATATAGTACTTTGGTGACAAAGCAATAATTGTAGTATAATTGATTGGGACAATTGAAAATGTTATTTTAAAGGACACATTTGTACTTTTTGTACAGTTTAGTAGTTATAGTAGACATACTGAATAATCTAAAAGAGGTGTTTGTCTTTAAAGTGTAGGTCAGTGTCCTACTTTATCAGACCACTAATCCTGGGGGGCGTGTTTGGTTTGAGAGCTTATAACTTTTAAACAATAATCAATGCTCTTCTAAATTTCACAAAAACATAATTTGTGAGAGTGAATATTTGTTATATTAGTTATGATAGGTGTACTTGGTCTTACTATATAAACCTTTTTCAATGTGATAAGTATGATAGTGTCGCTCCAAGTGACTCACTCAAAAGCAAGGTAGGTGAGAAGAGTGATGCCCAGAAAGATGGAAGATATACCACAACCAATATATGAGATCACGGTCAGGATCTGACTGTCAGCTTCACTGATAGGGGCTCTGGATACATCCTGAAACACAATATACAAACAGAACAAAATATGTAATTTACTTATATTTAAAGCCAGTAAGTTGGAAATGTTGAAAAATAATTATGCAATTACATAAACAATTCACATGTTGTGGCTTTAACATCAGCATCTTGCGTACATATGCAAGCAGTAAGCAGCTAGTCAGATTACACACAGTATGTTGCTTGTGGGAGTTGTTTGTTCCCTGGTTTCATTTATTAAAAGCAGAGTAATGACTCACCAGGAGCACAGCAAAATGTGTGAGGTGATCACAGAGACAGCTGGTCTGATAAGAGGAAATACTCCGGGTTTCACAACCGCTGCTGTTCCAACCACCTTGCCCACCTGACGCACACACACACACACACACACACACACACGCAAAGTTTCAGAAAATCAGATAATCAACAGATACACAACAGCTAGCAAATAGGGGAAAGTCTAGATATCACAGGAAT
>JAVQJD010022822.1:0-10852 GCA_036023655.1 Nannoperca australis
CTCTCTCTCTCTCTCTCTCTCTCTCTCTCTCTCTCTCTCTCTCTCTCTCTCTCTCTCTCTCTCTCTCACACACACACACACACACATACACACACACAGTGTAGGAAGCACTCACAGTAGCTTGGAGAAGTTTAGATCAAAAGCAAGAGATTTGATTCGCTGAATGTATCAAAGTGTGTTCAGGTCTTTGCTCAGGGGTGGTGTTGAGTTAAAAACAAAATCAGGGAGGTCATTTCAAAGAAAATAATGCTCATAATTCGCAGAAATGCACCAGTGAATGATACACTGTGAGTCTGTTGTTGGGTTAAAACTGTCAAAAAAACTGTTTACTTTGTAATCCCAAGAAGTAGCTGAATTATCTTGAACAATGAAATCCTTCAGTTGAAGTTAAAACACTAAAATCACATACATTTAAGCTGAGATGTTTGGCAATATGCTCATCACGCCTGTCACTCAGAAACATGTGATGCAGAGGACTGTCCACAAAAATGTCAGAGCCAGGATCACAGGACAAAATGATGTAAGACTCTTATGCACTACACGTATGACTGTACAGACGGGTGACAAATTAAAGGAAAAGCAACGTAAAGTGTCTCCAGAACAGCTGCTGTGCTCTCTACTGGGGGGATGAACACATTCATCCAAAAGACATTCCCCCATCGGGTCTCATCATTTCACACTCATCAAAACCATTCAGTAACCCTCATCGTTATGTTTCTCCTGTCATTTATTCAAGGTTTTCCTTTAATTTGTGAATGCAGTAACACAAAACACAATCAGACTAGAACAGGGAGCACAAGTTTAAAGCTGCAGAATTGTATTATTAAGACATCCAGGCTACAGCTCTTAAATAGAAAGTAGAGTCTGAATAACTTATATTAGTGTTATTTGTTATTATAAAATATATTAGACATTATATCAAATATTGTATTATATAAAGTGTTACTATTAGGGTAACATTAATATCCAGTTACATACAAGACAATTGTCATATGTGAAACTGCACTTATGATGAAGTAACATGCAGGCACATGTGTTCTTCACCTCTTGTAGCACTATTGAGCTCTTCTTCCATGAGTGGGTCCCTGTTTTGTGTTTGTGTCGTCCACACGCACAAGGACACACACGTGACGCAATACTCCTTCCTGCCAGTGGTTTCACACTGTTTGTGTAAGGATATTTCATAATATTTTATAAGATAAGCATATGTTTTGTATGTACAACATTTATATGCAAATGTGTAATTTTTTTATTTGCAAAGTAACTTTTAGTAACTATTAACTCATCATTTGTAGAGCAGGCAGGTAAATGCATATCAGTACAATAATGCGCAGCTTTACTAACAAAGCACGTCTGAATTTCCACAGCATTTCACACTGCTTCCTTTTCATATTCACAGGCTGCTGCAGTGTGCGAGAGCTCTCCTGTCTTAACGTCTGTGTGTGTGTGTGTGTGTGTGTGTGTGTGTGTGTGTGTGTGTGTTAGTAAATGGATGTGGGGGTTGACATGGTTCTCTCTCAGAGGAAGTCTGTGGTTGGGCCGTTTCTACATATTTTCCTCTCTCTCTCACACACACACACACAAACGTTTTCCCTGTCAAGCCAAATGAAGCTTTCTTTTAAAAGCATGGTGCAGCCCACAGATGTGGAAGCCATCTCTCTCTCACGTCTCTTTTTTTTTCTCTAACACACACACACAGAAAAACATTCACTCGAATAAACACAAAAACCCACAGTCTCTTGGAGTGTGGTCTCCCCTGTAACCCCGGTGCAGTGTGGGTAGCTGTGGTAAAAGAGGTCCCTGTGAGAGGGTGTCCAAAAATAGCCGGAGTAAAAATGCAGGAACGTGGAGCTCGCCCAGTGTCACACAGAAAAATCCAGTCATCTGTGTGTGTTTTTATCACATCGTTGGATGAAAGACTGAAGCCTATCCAAAGGTCTCTTCGCATGTTTCCTCAGTCCCATAGTTTTTAAATAAATGTCTGTCCAGAATTATTTCATAGGAGGCCTGAAATACTCCACACCAAAATGAAAATTCAACCATTATTATGTTCAAATCATCAAAGAGACTCACCTCAGTCTTTTCAGAAAGCATTAAACCTTCATTAATTGTTTGGGTTGATGTGACAAACATGCTAGCAGTTACCTATTTAGACACCCAGCAGATACAGAGCAACAGTAGCATTCAATCGGAGTAGGGTCCCCTATATTCACTCTGCTTTTACTTCTTTTTCTCCACTAATTCCTGTTAAATATCTGGCTCTTTAGCTGCTAAATGCTCAACCATGTTTACCAGCTAGTTGCTAACTTTGTTTTTCTACTGCTTGTTACTAAAATAGCTCCAGAGAAGGTACAAATACAACTCAGTGGGTTATCTCACTGTGTGTTGTGCCTTTTACTGACATCAGGCAAAGATGTTGACAATATGTTTTATGGCCAAGTGCTGAGAAACAGTTGAGTTTAGCCCACATTGCAGCAACTTGGATTTAGACAGATTGCTTAATCTAAACAGAGAAATTGCTCTGTGATCCTACACATATACACATTCCCTCACCTCATGAAAACACACACACACATATTTGGTGGTTACATTGCTGCCCTGCTGGCATAGAGCCACAGCCATGAAATATAACCAGGAGTTGAGAAAGTGTGTCTGACAGTCTGACGCTGCAGACTGGGCTCAGTGTACATGAGGAAGCACTGCTCATTCCCCCTTTATCCTGCTCTCACATTCACAGCTTAACCAAATAGACAGGTCAAGACACACATAGTGATTTGTGGACAGCCTACTGCTGATTGGCTAATGCTGTATCTATTTTTTTTTTTTTAACTATCTGGCTTAACTGAAGACACACGAGGAGTGGAGGAACATGACTTTCAATAAATAAACACTGAGAGCCGTACAGTCATTATCCCGGGACAAAATACCACAGTCATATTTTAGCTGTCAGTGTATGAATAAAGCCACTGAATAAGTCACAGACCCTGGGCAATGGCCATAAAAAAAAATGATGAAAATAATAAAATGGTTGAAGGCATATGATATTTTCTTTGGATCACTTTGTTCCCGCTCAGTCCAATACAAACGCTTACTTTTTGCACTACAACAGGACTGACATCCTGCTGCAGCAAACACACACACACACACACACACCTAAACCTAAACATACTCAACTCATGTAGACACAACTGATTGCGCACATGCTCACATATGTAAATGCATGTCAATGTGTGTGTGTGATTTACAAATCCAACACTCAATAGAGATTTTTTTGAAGTAGTTGGTGGTTTTTCCTCTTTCACAGCAGTAATAGCGTGGGTGGGTGGGGTCTCCATCTCCCGAACACAGAGCTTTTTATTGCACAGAGCTTGTATGCAACTCCAGGTCATATTAAGCCGCTGCTCCTTCTCAAGGCTAATGTACATTTGGTCAATATTTTCCCAAAGTCATGGGAAACAGAATCAATCTTGTGTGGTTCTGGAAAAGCATGGGCTCTCAATCTTTTTGCCTTGTAGATCATTTTTATTTTCCATGTAGCTTCCTGCCATATTAGATTTACTGAAGAAGAGTGAAACTTAGAGTAACAGAACAAACGTTGAGTCTCAGAAAGGACACGCGGTCACTGAAATACCAAAATACTCAACCAATGCTATGTTTCAAATCTGTTTCAGTACTGAAAAGACAGTACAGTGATGGAGTGATGTACAAATAAAATGCTGGCATTAATCTCTCTTTCTCTTGTTTTGGCTCTCTCCCCAGGTCCATTTAAAGGCTCCCATGATCTTGAACGGTGTGTGTGTGATCTGGAGAGGCTGGATTGACCTACAGAGGATGGATGGGATGGGATGCCTGGAGTATGATGACGAGAGGGCGCAGGTAAAACCACACACCGGGTGTGTTAGAAAGTGGAGTTAGAAAGAAACAAGCTTACCAGACTTCTGTAGCCCGCTCCTCAGATTGGACTGTCTGCAGTCAAATAACATTGTGGGTAATGTAGGTGCCAGGTTTCAATAAGGAAGAAGAAAGCGTGCGATAAAAAAGACAATACTCCTTTACAATGTGTACCCTGTCTCTTTTGCCATTGGGACCTCTTTATCAAACAAGAGATAAAAAACTAAACCCACTGTCCTTCTTATCTTTGTGTGTGTGTGTGTGTGTGTGTGTGTGTGTGTGTGTGTGTGTGTGTGTGTGTGTGTGTGTACAGCATGAGGACGCTTTGGCCCAGGCAGCCTTTGAAGAGGCTCGGCGCAGAACCAGAGACTTTGAAGACAGAGACCGATCACACAGAGAGGATCTAGAGGTGAGAGGGTCCTGGAATGGTTGTTGTTGATAGAGGACTGTCTGCCATCTCAAAGACATGTTGACTGTTACTGCGTGCCGAAACAGGATAAATCTGCTGCTCTCTTTAGACCCATATCAGCCTCACAAAGCCAGCCTACATGTCATAGATTCAGATGTGTCTGTAAGATTTGAGTCTGTATAACATTCTGGGAGTCATTTGGTCAAAGTAATCTGTGCACGTATACTGTGGTTTACAGATGCAGTATAGTGACTTAAGACCATACTGAAATGTATTGTATAGTCTTTTGCACCTCGGACCACAACCATCATCACTGTCGGGTGTGGTCGGATGTATGCTCCGTTGTACCTGGAAGCACACCGTGATGACTCAGTGGCCACACCTTTAGTACACTTGTGCTTCACTGGAGGTCAGCTAAAACCAGATTTTCAGCTGCTATAAAGTTACTTTGTAATGTAAATAAAAAGTAAAGCATGATATCCAAAACTGCACAACTCAAATTTATTCAGGAACTGATTTCATCGAATAGTTTCAAAATGAAAGACATTGAAGCAAGCAGTTCATTCATCTGACCTCATGTGGAAAGGGCTCATGTTGATGTCTGAGGGAAGGAGAGCGCTGTCATTTATATATTGCTCCTCCCTCTTCAGAACACAGAGAGCAAAGGCAAGTTCAAAGTTTGTGGGCTGGCTTTGCAAGGCTAGACTTAAAGGTTAACTCTGGTATTTGTTGAAGTATTTGTTTTTGCCACTGACAAGCAGAGATAGAGAGTCTTAAAGAGTAAGATCCTTTTTGTTTAGCCGGAAACAGAAAGTATCGCTCTGAAATCTCGCTAGATGTTGAGTTGTTGCAGGAAGACGGAAGGATCTTACTCTTTAACAAAAAAAGTCTCTGTATGGATCCTTTCCATAATGTTGTCAGACACCTAGTTTCAGTATGAGCCCATCAGTGGCAAAAACAAGCACTTTTAGTGGACAGACTTTTCAAAACTATTAGTCATTTAGACCCTGAAATATCTCAAAATAGAGCCTGGGTTTAAAAATACCATAGTTTGCCTTTAACAAGTAGTATTTTCAAATTTAAAAATTCATAGATCTAAACTAAACAGCTTGCTTTTAGTACAGTTTGCATTGCCTTGCTTGCAAACCATTCCGAATATGATTGGGTACTCTTTGCACCAAATAATCTTTGGAAAAATGAAGATCAACAGTATATTTATAGATATTACAGAGATGAATGGTTCATCTTTTAACTCTTTTTTTGTAACTCTTTATTGATTGAAAACTTAACACCATTTTATTAAAGCCACTGGGTCAAATTTCCAGTAGGACTATCTTTGCTTAGCGCTTGGGGTGTCTTAGGGTTGTGTGATGTGTGGTTGTGTATTTTATTTATTTAAATTGTATTTTTACAGTTTGAATCATAGGTTTAGTGCATGATCAGTTTGACAATAAATCTATTCTGAAATTTTCTTTGATATTTATTGAACTATTGAATGACTATTGATGATTCAGTTTTGCCAGGTGTCCCTAAAGCCTCAGAAGGGAAAGTAGTTTATTAACTTTGTGCTACAGATTACAGAAAGGTCACTGACATTTGACTGAAATAACATAAACAGTTGGAAAATTTAAATTCAAGGAATGTAAATTGTCTTAAGATCTGTTCTTAAATTGCGTTTTGTTTGTTCAACTATTATTGTGTACACGTTTTGGGCTGTCTCGATGTCTTACATGTACGCAAATTCAGATTTACAAATTGATAAGCTGTCAGTTTCAATTTTGAAATCGTCCAACTCACTTTCCCAGCAAGGCTTTGGGGAGATCAATGGCATCCTTCCTAAGTTGACGCACTACCAATGAACCCCAAATTGTTTATTTTTTAGGACCCTGTGGTTTCTAAAATCTGGGACTGATGACACACAGACAGACAGCCAGCAGAAAAGAACAGGGTCTGTGTCCTTTCTCAGCATCTATCACACTGTCATGCACTAAACCACCGTGTGTGTGCATGTGTGTGTGTCCACCCGTTTAATATACTGTATATGCATTCTTGTGTTTGATCATCATTTTCTGTGTGTTTGTTAGCGTGTGTGTGTGTGTGTGTGTGTATGAATATGCATGCTCGTCTCCTGCTCCTGCTTGTTTAATGCTGGTGTGGCGTGAGAGACAGTGACAGCAAGATGTGACCTTTTAATACTAAGTTTGCACAATGACACACACACACACACACACACAGACCTACCACAGCTTTGTAGCACATGGTCCTGCAGCAATTACAGAAAAGAAAGGAAGAAACTCAGCACATGAAGAGGACAGAGAAGCACAGATGACGAGAACAGAAAGACAGAAAGAAAAAGAAGAAAGAGAGGCATTTATTGAACGTCTTCTTTCATCTGACTGATCTCATGTTTCTTGCCTGAAGCTCTCTGGGAAAAAGAAAACTTTGTGTCTCCTGCTAAATCAATATAAGTACCACCCCCAAACCGCCATACAGTCTGTAAAAATGCATTAGGTTTAGTGCTGGGAATGATTTACATTTAGATTAATCCGTACACAAGCAGAAATGCTCAAATGACAAGCTGTAGTTTCACAACTGGGGGTGGATTTTTTACCTGGACATAGCCAGGCTAGCTGTTACTGCCTGCTCCAGTTTTTATGCTAATCTAAGCTAACTGGTAGCTGGCTGTAGTGTTATCCTTAACGGACAAATATGAGAGTGGTACCAATATTCTTCTACACAAGTCAAACAGACTTTTAAAGGAGCAAATATATGTGGCTAAGAGGAAACAGGAATAAGCAGAAACCCAGAGATACTGTTTTGGTGTGTGTTGTTTTCCCGGCTAATAAATTCATAGGGCAGTTTAACACAAGTGCCTTGTTTTGTTGCACTTTCTCTGTGGCCCCCAAAAGATTCTCCCTTCCACCACTAGTTATGTGCTAATTTTATCAAAAACATTTCTTTGATTTCTTCCAGTTCACTCCTTGACCGTTATCAGTGAATGCACACAATCTAAACACCAGAAACCACTGTAAGTGCTTTTTCTGAAGGGTGAACACAGTTTTCATGATGGAGCAATTATACGCCAAGCAGTATCTCTGAATATTATCAGTATCAGGAATATTGTATTTGTCCATTCCTACCAGAACGAGTGTGTGCCAAAAGCCAACGCAAAATTAGATTCATAACACGGGTCCATAGTGGGATCCTGCAGATCTGCTTCGAGCTGTTTCTTTGGGTGGGACTGACGAGCGTCGCTGAATAGCTGCACAGATTCAGCCTCTGCATTTCTGTGGTCTGAACTCCACCTCTCCTTCTGTCTCTTTCTGTCTAACGCTCTCGAGCTAGCTGGTCAACTAGTTATCTCTGTCCTGTCGATGCTGTGATTCAAAAGGCACAGTTGGCTGCTTCTTCTACTGCCCATCAGAGAGAATGCGAAAGATAGAAGTCCCTACATTTGTGTTTTTGCATTTTGTTATAGAGTATAAAGTAAAACAAATTTAATTGGTCCACCTTTATGTGCAGTCTACATTTGTAAAACATACATTTGTATTTCTTCTAAATCAATAATAGATGATCAGGCAGAGAAGCAGTGGGTGAGAGAGGATAGCTGAGCGAGACAGGAAGGAGAGAAAGAGCAAGAGAGGGAGAAAGATGTGAAATATAAATGAGGGCATGAGTTAAAGGGGGTGGCATACAGTTATACTGTAATGTAGGCATTCGTTTTGTGCACAAATAATATTTTACTTGTTCAATATTACTCGGCCAACAAAATGAAATGTTTAAAAAATACTAGTTGAACCACACTTGAGTATAATTTACATATCTGGAGCCTTGACTGATATGCAGTTTATGTTATTTAGACTGAACAAGTGGCATTCAATATCTTTTCAAGGCAAAATCTCAATCTGAGAAAACATCCATGAAACATGATTTAAAACAAAAACATCCCACTCAATCCCAGATTACGGAATATTTTAAAGGTTATCAGTATCTATAGATGAAACCATGACATTTACATTCACTGCTGTGATGACTTTCTATATGATCGATAAAGATTAGAATTTTTTAAATGCTTACAATTATTCAAATTTCAAACTTCAAACTTTCAACGTTCAAACTTCAAACATTGATGTCTTTACTCACTGGGTGCTCGCTGAATAGAAAGCTGTTTCCCCTCCAGTTCCTGAAGCCTTGTTGTCATTTTGTCAGATACAACATTTTTCATCCAAAAGCAGTGATGTTCAAGTCATTCAAGGTCAGAGGGTGTCAGGATGATGGATGGAGAGGCAATAGATCGAGAAGAAATGTGCCTTTTAACAACGCGCGCACACACACACACACACACACACTTCTCCAAGTGCTCAGCAGAACGAGATTTGGTGGTGAATGATGAGCTGGCACTGAAAGCATTAATATATCATTAGTATTGATCGCCATCAGACCCCCTGCTTTGACTTACATGCACACACACACACACACACACACACACACACACACACACACACTCAGAGACACATTCAGATACTGTACAGGCACATGTGCACAATCTCGCAGATACAGCAAATCTGCTCAAACTTCGTCACCACACACACACACACTTCTCCAGTATTGAGTTGTGGTTAAGCAGCCTATAGTGGCCCTGCAGGCTTCCATCTGTGTGTGGATCAATATAGAAAGCTCTCCTGCCTCTATCATTAGCAAAGACCACTCCCTTCTACAAAGACAAAACACTCTGACTGACGTGATGCAGCAGCAACAGCACGAGTGTGAGTGAAAACAGTAGATTTGATCACAGCTATGAGCAGCTTGTTTTTTTACCTCTGTGTTCATATTCACATTTCGACAGACATGCTTTTATAGAATTTATTGTGGATTATATTTCAATCTTGTCCATGTCCATCATCTGAATGTATTTTAAGTCACTCCAACCTCAAAAACAGCATGTAACTGATATTTTAGGTTGTAAACAAATAAATTAGCGTTTGCTAAAAGGATCACGTTTAATAAGTAGTCTGGTTTTCATTTTTCTCTGATTTAGACGTCCTACTCTGTAGTTTCCGCTGAGCCATTGCACATCTTGCATCGGAGGAAAGAATGTGAAGTGAAACTTCAGTGGATTAGGGCTTTCTCACAGCACACATTTTGACTTGTCGAACACAAGTGTATCTAATCACATCATTAGCTGCTGCATGCCATTGCACTAATTTAAAGAGTCAAAACATCTGCTGTCTATGAGTCAGATTTATTTGGGAACATTAAAGAAATAAAGAGTGTTCTGATGCTAGCAGAGAATCAACATTTTTCAATGTTCGCTGTTAACTTTGAAAAATTTGCTTTCTAGCAACAACCACACGAGGCAATTACAGAGGAGCTAAGGGATGTTTAAACTTGCAATTACAGATTTTTGGTCTCTTGGGGGCCAGAAGAATGAACCGGTTGATATGGTTAACTTGTTAGCAAACAGTTGCTTATTTACACATCCAGGAGTTACAGAAAAACAGTAGCATTAATTTGGAGATGTGTTTCTTGCAAATGTGAGTCCAATATTTACTGTTCTTTTAGCTTAGTTTTTGGTCTCCACCAAGTCTTGAGGGAAATATCTGGCTTTTTAGCTGCTAAAATCTTCACCAGCTAGTCGCTAATGTTTTCTGTGTGCTGTTTGGTGCTGGGTGTTAGTGGGTTTATGTGGGTGAGTGGGTTTTGCTGAAAACAGCTGCGTCATGCGACTGGAAACGAGGTTGATGAGAGCGATGAGACTGAAAAAAATAACATTATTAAGTTATAAATCTGTTGGTTCGTCACTACAAGCGCCACCTTTCACACACAAGTATGTTTTCTATTGTTAATATAAAAATACTGATTATAGCAGCTTTGGCTGAGTTTTGGCAACTAAAAGACATGGCAAAGACTGTCACCATAATGTCACATTAACATCACCCTGCTTCTTGCACTGGCACTGAAGATTTGCTGTAAACGTGCTGCAGAATCATCCAATATGAACTTAATTCCTAAGCACAGATGGTACTGTATTGAACAGTCAAAAACAAAAGGAGTTAATTGAGACTCCAGTTTGATCCAAAATCAAGTGATTCTAATAGCGCCACAAATATAGAGTATATTTGACAGCAGGAGAACGTTTCCTAGAGGAGACAGACAGAAGCTGGAGTCAGTCTGGCTGTGAGGAGTCAAAATGGTAGTATGACATACTGTACGTGTGTGTGCATGTGACTGTGTGTATGTTGCTATTATGGTGAGTCATTGAGATGACACAAGCTACATTCCAGTTGAGCTAAGCAACCCCTTTACTATCTCTGTCTGCATTTCTGTCTGCCCTGCTCTCTGCCTTCACCTCTCCCCACACATTGTCACCTTCACCCCCCACCCCCACCCCTAATTTCCCTCAGCTATCACTTCAATGTAAACATGTAACCACAAGTATTTTTTACAGCCGAAGCAAGTAGTGTCACAGGCTTACACACACGCACACGCACACACACACACGCACACACACACACAGGCCTCAGCAGCAGCAGTATTGAGGAGCAGAGTGGA
>JAVQJD010022831.1:0-28908 GCA_036023655.1 Nannoperca australis
CTGTCAAACTAGAGGACATAGGCCTACTTAAGAAAATAACGTAATAGCATAATTGCTGAGATTTAATGGGGTTTCTTGAAGGAGCAGTGACATGACTTTGACTGGAGTGAAAATCCAAAAAGCACTCTCTGGTGTGTAAGATGTAAGAATATAGTGGAAACCGTCCCTCAGTCCAAAGTTTTAGCAGTAGGCCGTCTATGTATGTATGTATGTGTTTTTCATTTTCCAAGTCAAATGAAATAGCCATGATCACTTTTAATCCTTTACCCTAAGGTCCTCCCTGTTTGCACACCTTCTCCTCTCCCTGCTCCTGGAAGCAGCGAGAGATGTCACGGGGGAGGAGGTGGACAGGAAGCCCAACATTGTTCTGATGATGGTGGACGACCTGGGCATCGGTGATGTAGGATGCTACGGTAATGATACCATCAGGTCAGTCCCAACAGCTGTTAGGCTTCCATTTCTGTGTCTCTCTACCTCTTTTGCTCATCCCCTTCTGTTTTCTCTATCCACTTAAAGTTTTCATTATTAATATCTAGTATCATCACCCCAGCCTGCTTATTACATCATGTCAATTAGTAAGTCACTATCTCTGTTTCTTGTCTCACTCTCATGTGCGTGCATACATTTCATGTGCATTCATTTCATTATCTATGTCTCTGTTCTACGTTTTTACGTCCGCTCTGTTTCTGCAGGACTCCTAACATAGACAGACTTGCTTCCGAGGGGGTAAAGTTGACTCAGCACATTGCGGCTGCTCCTCTCTGCACCCCGAGCCGGACTGCTTTTATGACGGGGCGTTATGCGCTCCGCTCAGGTAACACACTCTTAAACTTACTCTGCTAGTGCAAGTAGGAGCATCCTGGTCATATTTGTATAGCAGCATGCCCTATATTTGTTTGTTTATTTAGTTTTTGCATGTGTCTGTTGACTAGGAATGGGCAGCATAGGCCGTGTGCAGGTGCTGCTGTTCCTTGGAGGTTCAGGGGGGCTGCCACCCAGTGAGACCACCTTCGCTAAGAGGCTGCAGCAACAAGGATACACCACCGGCCTAGTGGGTGAGATAACGTAATGTGATCATTTACTCATTGGTCCTCATTGTGAAATGTTTTCCTGACCAAGCAACAGCAAAAAGACACTTTAACAAGTCAGATCTTTGCTGTCATGTAGGGCTTGAAGCTGTGTCAGCTGTACAGAAAAACACTTGCATGTTTATACAGAAATAGGTGTGTGTGTAGATAGACTATAAAGTGTGGCTCTGTCTGACTTTTCTTGGTCTTGTACTTGTTTTTTTTGATGAAAACAACTACTAATCTCTTCTCACTAGCACACAAGGAGGCAATTTGAGGTGCAGTTGGGTGCATCAACATTTTCACACTTTACAAGCTCTGGCAGCACACAAAAACCACATGGTTTGCATTTAGCATCAGAAAATTGTCCGGGTGTATGTAGGATGTTGAAAGGAAACAAAAGGCCTCTTTGTCTTTCTCTCTCTGTGTCTCTGCAGGAAAGTGGCACTTGGGTGTGAACTGTGAACACAGAGGGGACCACTGCCACCATCCGAACCAGCACGGCTTCAGCTACTTCTACGGCCTGCCGTTCAGCCTGTTCAACAACTGTGTGCCCGGAGAGGGGAATGATGTGCTTGCAGACCTCCAGCACACGCTCTGCAATCTGACCATGTTGCTTGGAGTTGGACTTTTCACACTGGTATGGGTTGTTTTTGTGTCAGTTTTAGCTTTTTATTTGCCTCTCTGTAGAAATGATCACATGAAGGGACATTTGAAAAAGAAATGAAAAGAACAATGAGAGATAAATGTGGGTTGCCAGATGAAGAGGAAGAAATTGGAAAACAGAGTTGCTGTGTTGTTCCCCCTGAAGCAAAATAACGGATGCGTAATCACTTAGACATGAGCAGCACGGTTGGGAAAAAAAAAAGATTGGGAACAGAGGCTACGATTGGGAAATTCACAGTCACCTCAGCCAGAAACCTGTTTTTAGGGGGAAGGAAAGTAATGTTGAAAGTGAAATGCGGTGAGGGCTTGGCAATGGTAGGCACCTGTCTGATAAATGGGAACCAGCTGTGCCACAAGTATAACAAACAAAAAAGCTTGACACAAATGTTTGTTCTAAAGATGGAAATTGAGAACTACAATTCAGAGTGCCCGGCAGGAAGACAGAAGTCAGCAAAAGCAATATAAGATCTAAATGTATAATACTGTACAGTATGTATGAAATGTTTCACTTGGTGAAATAACTACTTTAGTAATGGTGTGTGATATCATCTAGTGGCAAAATCATGGAATTGCATCAGAATCCTTCAAGCCCCAGACAGTAATATGAAGTGTCAAGGTACGACAATATTACACGTCCATTGCAATACAGTGCAACGACCCCGCAATAACACTGAGTGTGTGTATGTCTTGTGTATTTTTAGGTGTGTTTCCGTGTGTGTGGCCTACTTGAAGTCAGCCTTTGGCTCCTGGTAGCACTTTGTTTTCTCACTATCCTAGCAACCGCTGTGTGGTATGTACCCTTTCAACTCCTGCCGACGTGGAACTGCATCATCATGAGGAACCAAGAAGTGATCGAGCAGCCGATGACGGCGGAGACGCTTCCCCAGAGGTTGCTGGGAGAAGCACAACATTTTATAAAGAGGTAGGAATGCAGGAGGAAAATAATGTGTTTTTTCCGTTTTGAACATTTCCTCTGAAACAGGAAAAATAACATAAACCCCTCTGAGTGGCTTTATGTTTGCAATATGATAAAAGTGCAGTTTCATATTTTACGTGCAGGTGTGAGATGACTACTGAGTCAGCATTTATGAAATTGTGCGATTGATTGATTCAATTGATTGATCCCCAATTGTGTAGTAGTATTTTCACTTTCTATGGTGAGAGAATATACTTTCCAACTTAAAGAATAAGGCTGGAGGTGGTCTGTATTTTTCTTACTGTCAAAACATTCCATAAAAATGCCCCAAAAAACCATGTGTTAATCATTACAGATGACTAACAGACTTCCTTACCCCAAATATAATCTTTAGTTTTTGAGTATTTTCACAGCTGGGCACTGTATTTTTCAGCTGCCGACTGATAACACATGGTGTGCTAGTAAATATTTATCTCACCAGGACAGTAAATGTGTGACTCGATATAAACTAGTCTTTATGTTTATCCTTATGAATAAACATGTCAATATG
The DNA here is from genome assembly GCA_036023655.1 of Nannoperca australis. NCBI lineage: Eukaryota > Metazoa > Chordata > Actinopteri > Centrarchiformes > Percichthyidae > Nannoperca > Nannoperca australis. The sequence continues at coordinate 3,200 of JAVQJD010022831.1, forward strand.
TGGTTGGCACCTAGGAATAGGCTAAAGCAGGTGTTGCCTACACAGATAACACTCTTTGAGATCTATATTTAGTTTTTATTTAGTGTCGCCTTATCTTTTATCGTACTTTACATAAAAACAACAAATGGTTCATTTTTAAAGAGCTTCTCACTCTCCTCTCCTCCTCAGGAATGTCGATCGTCCATTCCTCCTCTTCTTCTCATTGGCCCATATCCACACGCCTCTCTTCAAAACACCTGCCTTTGCTGGTAAAAGTCGCCATGGTCGCTATGGTGACAACATAGAAGAAGTGGACTGGATCATTGGTGAGTGAGGGCTATAAAGTCAGGGTGCTAATGTTTGCATGCATTGTTAAACATTAAATTCTGGCCGTCAACAACCCGGTGCAACATTTCAGAAAGTGGCAAACATCCCACCATCTTGTGCGTATGGCATTTCAAAGTTATAACCACTAGGAATGGCAAAACTCCGAAAAATAAGAATGAATTACGGAAGTTAAACTCTCACATGATGTGGTATTATCTATCCGACCATCTCTAATGCTTTATTCATATGTTTTCTAGGTAAAATGACGGAGACGGTGGACTCCCTCGGCCTAGCAAATGATACAATGATGTACTTTACATCAGACCATGGTGGACACCTAGAGGATGCTGATTCGCTAATCGGCCAGAAAGGAGGCTGGAATGGCATCTATAAAGGTACACATCATGTAACACTGTTTATCAAGCACAGCCTCTAACTGCAGTCTTTCATGTAATTATAGCAGAAATCCACGTGTTACACTGGTATTTGAAGTTTCAAAACACCTATAAACTGTTGATTTAGCATTATTAACGGCATTGGAAGTTGTTTTTATTTTTCAAATTGACCAAACATCTGTGGGCAGGGTTCAAACTGCTTTTTCCAAGCACTTTTAAGGTACCTCAACTAAACATTTACAGACTCTCAAAGCCTATGATATATAATAGTACAAATGCCAGGAGACAACAAACATATGATAACACGATCGTTTAATTTCAAATATTTAAGACTTTTGGTTCACATGTCAATGCAACGCAAGATTATGTTGAAAATCAAGCATTTTTCAAGGAGTATATTCGAATTCAAGCATATTCCTAACCTACCTAAAGGTTCAAATTAAGCATTTTCAAAACTTTCAAGACATTATACAGACCCTGTGTGGGACTTGTGAGTTTAGTTTGATTAAATGATGATAATACAAAGCCTTTCTCTTTTTTCACTGCAAAAATAAACATTTGTGTTGTGTAATTTCTCACCTCTAGGTGGGAAAGCTATGGGGGGTTGGGAAGGGGGGATCAGGGTGCCTGGTATTTTCCGCTGGCCTGGCAGACTGGAAGCTGGAAGAGTAGTGGACGAACCCACTAGCCTCATGGACTTGTATCCAACACTGAAATATTTGGCCAAGGACACACAACCAGACAGGTAAAGTCTGGCTGATATGGATACCTTCTTTGTATCGTCTGTGCTCTCCTTCGCTGAGTCGTATTTGTTTGCCCAGAGTTTTATTCTTGGAATTGTTGAAAAGCTTCTTCAATACAATAGTACACCAAACCATTGTTTAGTTTCAAACAGAGGGGAGGAAAGACTCCAAACTTGAGCATAATAATTAAAGTATTTTGTAGCCGGATGATGGATAGTGGATTCAAAAAGTACCTGATTATCTGTAAACAACCACAGCTTTTGTTTTGGAGAATGCTGCTGTGTGGACACTTGTGTAGCTAATTTATCAAGCATTGTAGGCGATGTCAAGAGTCTAGTATATTTATTCATGTAGTGTTGTGGTGATACGCTCTCCCTTCTTTTTATTGGTATTTCACTGTACCTTTCTTCCAGACAATTGGACGGCTATAACCTCATGCCACTGTTGGAGGGGAAGGTGGAGCAATCAGAGCATGAATTTATGTTCCACTACTGTGGAATCTACCTGAATGCAGTACGCTGGCACCCACCTGGAAGTAAGTTCACATGTGTAGACGCAGATAGCAGACAAATTGTTTTTATGTTGTGTTATAAGGTCTGATGTGTTATTCTGCCGAAAAAGTCACCTATTGATGTGAAGCTGAAATCAAATTGCACTGTGAACCAGAATGAGTTGTAATATTCACGTGTTCCCTGGTGTGTGTTTCCATCAAGGTGACTCCATCTTCAAGGTGCACTTTTTCACTCCCAACTTTTCCCCCCCGGGAGCGGGTGGATGCTATAACACTAAGGTCTGTCTGTGTCATGGAGAATATGTGACGCACCACAACCCACCGCTGCTGTACGACCTTTTCCACGATCCCTCAGAATCCCGCCCGCTGACCCGTGATACCGAGCCGCGATACGCTGAAATCCTCGAGCAGACTGCCAAAGCTGTGGAGACGCATCGAAATACCCTCCCAAACAAGCGCACGTCTGATGATGCTCGTTCACACCCCAACACAGATGCACACGCTGTTCAAAGCCAGATGACATGGGACAAGATTCTGTGGCGACCCTGGCTTCAGCCCTGCTGTGGGACTTTTCCATTCTGCGGCTGCAAAGAGGACATGACACATTTAAGTGAAAACAAATCTTAACCAGCCTGCAGTCTGTTGACAGGTCTGGCATACAGACTATCATTGATGTACAATTAAATTAATTGAATTGAAACTAAGTCCATATTGTTTAGTAAAACAAAACAACCACAAAACAGCCAAACTTGAAAATTGATCAAATTAAAATGGAGATTAAACAATGAACTAATTGCACTATACCTGTGGTCAGTACATTATTACACTGTACATGCTTGCAACAGAGAATTTCAGTTGGTGCTCTTATTTCTTACATTAAGTAACATAAAAATAGTGCTTTAAGTAGAGGAGACTAAAATATATATCCTCAACTGCATTTCTGTCTCATTGAATACAGAATTGAATCTGAGTTATGTCCCTCTGGATGGGGTCCTTTGTTCATGTTTCAGTCACTATGTTCAACCCATACTGATAGTAAGGTTATCATACCAGTTGTGAGGCTTATGAAGACTTTTTATCAGATCTGGCTAAGTAGGGCAGAAAATACGAGGTAAAATTCCTCAGGAAAGTAGTTCGCCATTAGAGGGCAGAGTCGGACTGTGTCTGGATGATAGTTAGCTGTGTGCAGAGAGTGAGAGAGGGGGAGGGAGGGACAGGAGGGGTGTGTGGGTCAAGGATGAGATTTCACTTCTGTCACAGGGCTTTTGTGCAGTGTGGTATGAAATATGCCTAAATATCAGGATGATATATATTTTCAGGGCAAAACAGGTACACAAATATGTGAGCACTACGTAATGCATGTAACATTTGCTTATTGCTGTAATCTTGCATCAACAGGGACTTGGCTGGTTGGAAATCGAGTCCATAACACTTTTGGATCTCAGAAAGGGGATTTTCTTTTCACTCACTTCCCTTCAGGAATGTCAGCGCACAAGATCAGCTGCGGGACAGCACTGCTCAAGGACACCGACACCCAGTGGCTCCACAGATCTCCAGTAATAAAAGACTGAACTTCTCCATCATTGGTGTCATCATCATTGATTATCATCATCATCAACACTCACACTGTCTCCCTCCAGCAGTGGCTGGCTGCCAAAACATCAAAGTTTGCTACAGCAGAAGAAAATAATTGCTCCTCTCCCTTCCCTCCTCTGTTTCCTTTTCCTCCATCTCCTTAAACTGCTTTCTTCATCCCCTCCTCCTTGTTGTCCTCCCTTCTTCCTCCTTCTCCCCCCAGAAATGTCACTCGCATCTGCAAGTGAGGAGGGGCATTTCATCATCATCACTCTAATCATTGCCATCACAGTCGTAGTATTTACTTCTCTCCCTCCAGCAGAGACCCGTACATCAAACACTCAGCAAGTTCATTACAGTAGCCACTCCATTATATCTCTAACAGTAAATCATGCAGTCGACCATACATAACGACATCTGGCTGTACATCAGAGTTAATGATGGCTGGTGGGATAGAATGTTACTGGCTGTACATCATGTCACACACACACATAACCAAGAGCACACAAGAGGTCTGTGCGCACACAAGCTCACAGTATATCATGTTCTGAACAGATCAGTGGTTTGTAAAGGTCAGTGTTTCAGGACATGCCATAAAGCATTTTTATAACCCTCTGTTTGACACATAAACACACACACAGCTTGAAAAGTGAAAAGGCAGCTTAAACATGCTGAAAATAGTTCTTTTGCATCAAGAATGTTACACAAACACTAATAGCTATGGGGCTATTGTTGCTTTGTTTTTGTTTTATTTAGTTGTGGGTTGGGGCCTATAGTTTGAATGATGGTAAGAATAGCGATCATTATAGACCAGAGAACATTGTTTCAATTAACATTTTCAGTCAACTGTGGCAGAATATCTTTGTTGTGGGAAATCTGTCTTGGCAATTAGTTTTCACTGCCATTTAAATTCACTGACAATGTCAAGCCTGGGAAATGTCTGTGTTCAACACTTTGAAGTTTGAATTAAAAAGAACATACTGACCATTTAAATGTCAACTACACACACACAGCAATTGTGCTATCATTCAAATTTGTACTGTTGATTGACAGCAAACAAGTATTGTAACCTTTTGCCTTCTGGACAGTCTCTTCTCCCACGTCTGCTTAGATTACTTCTTCTGAACTGCTGCTTCACTTTTGTACTTCTTGTACCTGAAGAATGCACACCAGCCTAACCAAAACCACTGAAAGAATAGTTTAACATCATGGCAAATATGCTTATTTGCTTTCATTTTGAGAGTTAAATTAGAAGATTGATAAAAATCTCATGTATGTGCTTTAATTGTGAAGCTGAAGCTGGGAGGGAAATAGCCTATCTTAGTATAAAGACTGCTAGCCTGGCTCTGTCGTCACAGTGCGGTTGCCAAGTGTGGTTCCATTGGAGTGTCCACTATACCTGGCAACCTGCACCATGGCCGAAAGTGCTGCAGAGAAGTGCAAGAAATAAAGGTAAATTCCCCATAAAACACAAATTGGTACTGTTTGTGTGTGGAGTTCAAAGAACTGAAATACAGCATAGTGAGCTTTAGAGAGAGCCAAGCTAGCCATCTCACTATTATCAGTTGAAACTACAGGAAGCTAACCGTCTCCTGGGTTTAGCTCCATACAGATCTCATCTAACTCTTTAAAAGAAAGTGAACATTATTGTTTCCCAAAATGTTTAACTAGTGGCTTCCTTTAAAGTTTCTAAAACCAGATTTTTGAACCGTTGAATTTTAAATTTACATTCACATAATTGAAGAGTTTCACCACTTAATGAAACATAAGAATTATGTGTGTTTTGCTGCTGATCATAGCTGAAAATACTCAACGGTGAAATACCCCTTTACACTCACCTCTCCACCTCGAGAGCACATCCTGTGCCTATTCTATCCCCAAAAGTGTCAGAGTGAGAAGATTCATGGGATAACTGGAGACCTACAAACACAGTAGCTGTTTGTTGGCTGTGGAAGTGTGGAAAGTGGAGAAAAAGAAAATCTATTTATATCCATGAAAATGAGGGCAGAGTCAGAGAAAGTCAGTAGCCGTATTACTGTTCTGTTCAGTTAAGATTTTGTTAAAACCCCAACTGACCTCTATGGTAAAGCCATCACACACCATTACAATCTACAGTCCGTGCCCGACACAGCATGAACTCTTTGCCCTCTAATGCCTTTTGTTATTTCCTCAAAATTAAAGCTAACTTTTTCTGCAGTGGGCTGTAAGGCTCAGGGGCCACACAAAATGAAATGAAAAATACGGATCACAATGTTAAAAAGTTGATGAACTAAGGGGGAAAACAGTGGAACATTTGCAAATGCAAAGTGTCTGCAGAATACAATACATTCAAATTACATCCACCCACTACTTAATTCTCTAACTTTTCTGACCAATCAGTCAAAGAAGCAGACCAATATCATCAATCAATCCATCAATCAATGTTGGCTATTTATCTGCCCCTCTATGGCAAATCCATCTCCTTAGTCTCTCACCTACCACAATAGATTGCTGAGGCAAAACAACAATTACACCGCATTACAACACTATCAGGGTACATTAGCACGGTAAATGTGTCTGATAGAGAGAGAGCGAGAGAGAGTGAGTCTCTCTGTCAGGTTTGTCAATGAATGAGGCTTTTAGAGAACGGGAGAGAGGTGTTTACGCTGCTATTAGTGTCGATTGGATTTGTGTGTGTGTAAATGCACAGCTGTATGCTTATTTATATCAATTATATATTTATGTCAGTGCAGTGGAGGCAGATTTTTGTGTATGTATTAATTTGTGAGATTATGTGTGTGTGTGTGTAAGAGAGTGTGTGTCTAGCAGCACTGGGCCAAACTGTTACGTGTGAGATAGGCTCCAGTCCAGGGGAGGAAATGTTGTGCTTTGGCACTTTCACTACACACAAAACACACACATGCACTAACAAAGCCCCTTGAGGCAAACTGTGATTTGTGATATTGGGCTTCATATAAATAAAACTGACTTAACTCTAACTGACTCTAAGCCTTTCTCAATCTCTGCATGTCTGTACTCTGCCCTTGTATCTAAATGTAGATCTTATTCTGATCTGAGACCTGCAGGGGAATTGGACTGCAACAGAACCACATTGTGTTTTTGTGTATGTGTGATAGAGTGTCTGTGGTTTAAGTATGTATCATGTTGTGTACCATATGGTCGAAATTACCCCTCACAGAGCTTCAGGCAGGGAACAGGGCATTTGGACAGGCATGTCGGCACACACACGTATATGCCTGTGGACATATAATCAAACCACAAAACGTAATGTGCAAGAGCACACACCTATTTTCTCTCTAATGTAGACATTCCCAATTGTGACAAAACAAACACTTTCAGTCTTTACTACACCCATGCGCACACACACACACACACACATACACACACACACACACATACACACACACAGAAATACACATTCACAATCACAAACAGACACACTACCCCCTGCAAGCTTTAACATCCAGCCCTTCTTTGATGACAGGAAGTGTTTTGTGATGTGGAGTTTAATGAAGAACATATAGCTAAATAACTAGGCTAATGGGACAATTGTAGCCTATCACACACACACACACACACACACACACACACACACCCTCTTAAACTGACAGAATTTGGCTCAACCACTGTCATCTGTTTTTGAGTTTAGCACTCGAGAGCAACAGCTCTTAGGCTTTTTGTTGCCGCGGCACGCTTTGATTCAGAAAAAAAAAAAAAAGAACAACTGCAGCGAGATGCTAAGTTACTCCCTGTTAGTATGAGGCGTCAGAGCAGTGTGCATAATTTAGGAGAATTACAGGTTTTCAAAGAGAGACCCCCTCCCACATCTGACACCTCGACCTACACGCACACACACACGCAAATACACAAACGCACTGCCTGAGTCTTTTCAACAACAGATGTCTCCGTGATGTCATTCACCGTGTATGATAGGCTTCCTGAAAAGTACATTTAGCCTGTGGCCTGCATATGTTCACTCATCATATTTGCAAGATGATGCAACAGTGTTTGTATTGTCTAAGACTTTATTTGTTGTGGCATGTCACTCTCTGACATAAATTAGGTCAAAAAATACTTTAATCAATATAATTTAACATATATCAAAAATCCCGTTTTTTTACACTAAGTAGCAATTATTCATCAATGCTCTTTGTTGTTTAAACTACATTCTAACAAAACCCATGTGGCATCCCATGTTTGAACCCTGAGAATGTGGCAGAGCAAGGAAGAGAGAATAAAATTACTGACAAGCCACGCCACCTTGGGAACTTCACCTCAGGAAATACATACAGCACTACTCAGAAATGTGTGACACTAATTATTATTAAAGAAACTCGGTTAACACTTGAGGCGCATCAGCTCTCTTACGGAAGACAGAATACATTTTAATTATAGAAATTAAACAAAGAGGAGGAACTTGAAGTAGCTGCAGGAGGAACAAAGCACAGATATGACCATTTTAAAGTTCACTTATCCAAGAATCTATTACAGGTTGTATTTAGGATGTTAAAATAATTATTTATGTCAAAAATACACACGTTTTAACATCATCAGCAAGGGCAACTTGCCTCCTCAACAGGTTCAAAGGACATGATTCAAATAACAAATAAACAAGTCAGCACACAATTAAATAAAAAAACTGCATTTGCAAGAAACATTAGAGCAAAAGCACCCAACTTGTGACTAAATGTTTAAAATTATGACCATTTGTGCCAACAATATGTAAATACAGCTGAAACCAGTTTGAAGCATTTACAACTATAGGAGCAGATATTCCCTCTATAACTCATCATGACAGGGTCTAGGCTGGTGAAGAGCAGGGGGAATGAATAATGAAAAAAAACGGTGCGACGGTCAGTGAAGGAGGGAGGAGTGATGTGTGATGGAACAAATGATAGTGGGGACAGAGGACGGAGAATGGAAGCATAGCAATAAGAGAGGTGCTTGAGGTGTGACCAACATGATACAGACTGGCTGATGACAAATTGAACAATTTTTTTTTTCCCCTAATAAGAGGGTTACAGGAGAGAGAGAGAGAGAGAGAGAGAGAGAGCAGGTGGAAGGAAGGAAGAGAGCTAAATTATTCTTGAAGAATGAATGAGCTTCTGTCGTACTGTTTCATGTAAGCGGGAGATTGACAGAGAAATGAACAGGTGCAGGATCTGAGAAAAACACTCAACACTACCGTAACGATTGGGGAAGAAAATAGAAGAAGACAGAAGTATGGATGAGAGAAAGAATATAATTGCAAGACGCTGATCAAAATCGTACGGGTCTCACTCAAAGGGTGGAGGATAAAAAGTTGAAATAAAACGGTACCGTGGCGTCAAGTAGAAGAGGCTGCTTTTGGAGAGATAGACTGAGACAGCTTCTCTCTGCTTTTGGAGCTGCTGTAGTGATCTTGCCCCAGAAAAAAACAATGAAACAACGTGGGGAGAGAAGCGTATAGGTAAGTAAGCATGAGGGAAACTGAGGCAGGAGGAGGTCTTGAAGCGATATAAACAGAAAGATACACTACGACACCCCTGGTCCAAATAACGCTGTCCTCCCAATTATGATTGTGTATTATTACACCGATCAGGCATAACATTATGACCACCTGCATAATATAGTGTAAATACCAGTAAATACCAGCAAAACAGCCCTGACCCCTCAAAGCATGGACTCCACTGGACCTCTGAAGGTGTGAACCCCACAAGAGCTGCAGTTTTAGAAATGCTCTGACCCAGCTGTCCAGCCATCACAATTTGGTCCTTTTCAGAGTCCCTCACATTCTTAAGATTGCCCATTTTTCTTGCTTCCAACACATTCGAGGACAAAATGTTCACTTGCTGCCTAATATATCCCACCCACTGCGAGGTACACAATGTGTTGTTTCTATTTTGGTGTGACCCCAACCTTATCGAAGACCTTTGAGATTAACTGGAGGACCAGATCTGATCTTGGACCAATGTCAGTGCCCAATCTCACTGCTTGTTGCTGAAAGCAATAACTGAAAGCCTTCACAGAAGAGTGGTTGTTATAGCAGCACATTCTTGCCCATGGTTTTGGAATGAGATGTTCAAAAAGCACATACTTTATGCGTGTAATGTTTGGGTGTCTATGTACTTTAGGCCATGCAGTGTAGACGTGTGGATCATTCTATCTAGGGGAAACAAAAGGATAGAGAGAAGGGATGGATGTCTGGCGAGGGACATCTCATCTTGAAGGAGAAAGAGAGATGACACAAAAGATTGAAGTGGTAAGAAGAGAGGCGGCGTTCTTGAGAGATGGCTGAAGACTGATAGAAGTATTTGTCATCACTGGAGAGATGAGAAGAGCAGAGTACGATGAACCGAGGGATGAGAGAGAGCGAGACAGAGTGAACGAGAAAAGAGAAGGGACATGAAGAGAGATGGAGAGGGGTTCAGGGGGCATAATAATGACAAAATGACAAGAGGATGATCGAAGCATGGGTCATGTTTACCCACAGGAGAGGGAGAGTGAGAGAGAGGGCGAAGAGTCTGGAGGCAGGGAGGCAACAGCCGACCGAAGGGTCACTCTGTTTACGGGGAGGAGGAGAGATTGAGGGATATTGATGTGAGGAGGGAGGAAAGAGATGAGGAGAGACAGCTTGGGATGGAGAGAGGGCCTCTGGCTCTGAAAAGAAAAAGGGATGACGGAGCGAAGGAGGGACAGAAACGACGAGAGCCTGAGAGGGGGAAAACAGTCACAGAGGGAAGAGATGAAGGCAAGGAAGAGAGAATAGGGGAAAACAGAGAGAGACAAGCTGAAATCCAATGAGAATATGCAGTCCACCACACAGAGCCAGTCCTTTTATCTTTTGTAAAGATGCAGGAAACACGAGGGATCCACTCTGCAGCAAATACTGTTTTTTATCCAGGTGAGGGAGTCTGCAGGGATTGAAAGAGGATACTGAGAAGAATGAGTGATTTATCTGTGTTAGAATGGAGGGGATACAGACAGAGGGAGAGAGGCGGTTGCAGAATTAGAGAGGACTCTGTCTAGCATTGAGAAAGAAAGAGATGAAGGCATCATGTGCAGAAAGTCTCAACTGGGAGTCAGGAGAAAGGCAAGACCAAGGCTCTCCAAAAGCCTAAATGTAAAAAGAAATCCAAAAGATCTTTACTGGGCTCTAGCAATATTGAGCAAACACATAATTGTACATATTTAGGACTTTCTACGCCATAAAACGTTTCAGACCTATCTATACTAACAAAAACTTGGCTGAAAATATTCTGTTCATAAATGTACCAATCTCATAATGAGGAACTGAGGTGCATTAACCCCTGACAAACCAAGACTATGAGAACACCCACATGAAAGCCTGCACGCTGAATTTTTTCCACAGAATCACAACAAAACTGGATGCCAAGCTGAAGAAGGCCAAATCCCACTTTTAATTCAGGTCCACAAAAGAGCAATACAATTCTTTTAACACCTTAAAGCCAGTGATCCCAGTTCTTCCAGCTCTGTGATGCCAAGAAGAGAAGATAGAGATAAATCTCCTGGGCAAGCTGGTCATGAGGATCAGCTCCTCCAACAGTACATGGCATCAGCAAACCCCTCATTCAACCTGGACTAAACAGATTACAGCCAAACAAAAAGAAAAGTACATGAAGGTAAACTTCAGCGTTGTTTAGCAATGAAGCGAAAGTACTGGGTGGCAGATTATCTTGGCACTATGGGCCTTCACAGACTGAAAGAGACATGACAGCCTGGCCCATTGAGATTGGTGGAGGCTTGAAAACCTGGCGTCTCACAGAAAACAGACAATTTAGACAGAATGTGTCAGTTCTGCCAACAAGATGCAGAGACAACACTTCCTCCTACACTGCCTTTACCAAACTAGAATTTACTAAATGTTATACTTGCTCGGATAAAAACGTACATAGCCATGGAAGCAGCAAAATAAGTCAGAACATGTTGTAAGCCTGAGGGATAAACCAGCAGAACATGAAAGTACTGAGCACTTTCTAAATCTGACCCCCTCTGATTTGTATTTAATCTTAACATAACATTAAATTGTTAAACTAAATATCATCTTATCATGAACATTCTTTCATTTCGTTCTAACATTCTAAGTTAATGTATTTATGCTTTCTGTATTTTACGTTGCACAACATGCTTTAGCGATATTACGGTCATGCCTAAAAAGCAGATTTCAATTTGGAAGACACAAATTAGAGAGTGAAGCAATGTGTCAGAGGGGTGACTTCTGCTCTGCGGAGAGAGAGTGATGGCCTGAGTGGGAAACACATGAGTGAGGGAGACGACGGTGGAGAAAATGCTGAGTCACTCCGTTGGGAGGGAAATGGTGGTAATGAGAGAGGGTGAAGCCGCCAGGAGTAGATGAGAAGAGTAGAAGAGAGAAAGGAACGAGGAAAAGAGAGAAGGAGAATAGAGAGATGAAGGGAGGGGCAGGACTGAGGTCATGCTTTTGCTATCATGTAACATATGTAGGTCATCCCTTTTTCTTGCCTTAGATGATTTAGGTTTAAAGCACATCTGTTTCTTGCTGATAATGACAACACTTAGGAATGTGCCTCCAGTGTGTGTGTGTGTGTGTGTGGTGTGATTTGTGGTGGTACAACAAGTCCTCCAAAGTAAACAACAAAATAGGTTGATTGTAATTTCCTCCCCAAATGATCCATACGAAAGTTGTTGTTTTTTATCTCATGTCCATATCAAAGCAAACTGCTTGGTTAAATTTTGGTTTGGTTAAGGTTAAAGGACATGGTTGGTGTTATTCTGTTTCTTATTTTCAACAAATCCAATGAAAAGACCAAAAAATCCAACAATACTAAACTTCATCCCTCAATACTTTCAAACTTTTCAACTCTCTCAGCCCCCAGAGAAACCACTGATTCCTACTGAAGAAAATTCTTCAAAAATTGGTCATGAATATATACTTTCATTCCTTTAAAGAGGCTTTGGTGAGTGAGTTTCTATAGCAGCAGGACAGTCTATGTACTTGTACCAGCCAACTTGTATGTACAGTTTATGTACTTGTAGTATTTTGCAATGTGGTAGTTGCGATACCCATCATTTGCTACACCTATATGAAAATGACGGCAGCATGAAGAAATTTAAACCCAATAGTTGGGCACAGAAGGGTGGCGTCGCTGTGATATGTCATCTTTGTTCAAACCAGCTAAACTTTATCAGGGTGGAGTGTTGAGAGTGGTGCTCTCTCATTTAGCTGTTAGTGACAACATGAAAACTGATACAGTATGCTAGACTTAAAAAAAAGAAAAAGCTTGTGGCAAGGAAAATACAAACAACCCTAAACATACCATAAAAAAAATTCAGTTTACACAGTTTAATGTAAAGGTATTTCCAGAAATCTGTTATTTACACAAAACCTTGTGGCACTGTCGCCCTTAAATTGACATATGTTTAACAAAGCACACATACACTAGGTGATATATTTGAAATGCAATTCATTATTGACTGACATTGGGCAGAAAAGTGCTGCTGTATTGCTTTCTATGTATTCAGACATCCAGGCATGAGGCCCCTCTGACCACATTACAGTCAGTGATGTCAGGTGTTTTTGCCATTGACAGCTGAGTAAAAACACCTGCACTCACTCACTACATCACTGGGGTGTGCCCACAAGAGCTAAGATCCAATGTCAGATAGCCATTCAAAGTTTTGTCATGCTAAATCACAATCTACTCTACTATAGAGTATAAATATATACTATATATACAAAGAATGATGCCCTGTATTATTTTGCAATGTGGGCTTATTGACATAATTTCATATAACAGTATCTTTTTTAAAAAGTGCCAGAATGTGTCTCTTGGGTTTAATTTAAAAGTCAGAAACTAACTTTTGTCTCACTAGTCAACACATTATGCAGTCAGTAAACTCTGCTTTGATTGGTTCATTCATCATATGTTTCTCATTTCAAACAGATACAACATAAATCAATCAAAATTTGATCAAAAGAGAAACAATGTGCATGCATTGATAAAATGGGAAATAAGCGAATTTAATAAGGTATGGTCATAATTTCATATAAAATGTGATCTTCAATACATTAATTTGACATTTAACAAACTACTAACACTACTGGTAGTGGAGATAATAAAGTAAATCAATAATTAATGGAGGAGAATCAGAGAATACTAAACACAAACAGGAGGCAGAAAAGGATATTTGTATTATTAATTTACCACACAAAACAAAGAGCTATGAATTGTCCCTTGTACTTTTTTGAAATGAAAATAAATGTGCCAGATGTATATGTATATGTTTAGTATACAGTTCAATTCCACAGATATCTCAGTTTAAATTCAGCCACAAATTATTTCTTTGTCACAAGTTCTTTGGTTTTGCACCACTTAGTTATATTCAGCTATTCTCCTGTTTGACTGGGTGCACCCCAATATAGGGAATTCAGAACCTCAATTCTCAATATTCGGATCCAACATTAGGTAGGTAACAATATTAAAACATATTGTGCCTTTGTAACTCACTTTTACCTGACAATAGTTTCACTGTATCCGCAATAACCAAATCACCGTAACCAAGGCACAATAATATGAAGTCCATTCACTTAAAACAGTGATGGCTACGACTCAGTCCTTTCACCGGCACAGGGAATGCGTTAGAAGAAGAATGAAGAATGTAAGAGTCTTTTCCAAGTCAAGTCTAAAAAAGGGGTAAAGCCACAGTCTCCGATTTTGTTGTGGTGCAAGTGGTTGAGTATAAGAGTGGTGCAGCCTTGTACAGTTTGATGTTTACCCTACTGCTGTGGCTGTAGAGGGGAAAGGTTGCCAGTTATTTCCTCTGGGCTTGTCAATTCAGGGATTTAGAGCTCTCGTCTGGATTGGCTTGCCATCAATTTCAAATTGACTCAAAAAGAGCATGACCTGCAGTAATTGACATGGCCAGAATTGTTTGTTAATCAATTGCCTTTCTGATGTGTCAGGAACTGAATATAATATAAAATATAAAATATATGTGTAATGCAAACTACAATCACCATATCTTAAATAACCTAACACCATAACATAACATTGTATATACCTTTAAAACAAAAAGAAAATGTTACATGAATTACAAACTATACAGTGTAAACTTAACGCAATAATGTCTTCTGTTCTTTTTTTATAATCAGATTCAGTATAGGTATAAAATAACATTACCTGACATAACAACTTCAGTATTTAACAGTTCAGTAGCCAGAAAACATATTAATTATTATTGTCAAATTACATAAGTTGTGCTCTACAACAGTCAGCTAATTGCACAGTTCATTTGCTTATTGTTAATTCTAGGCCTGTTCATTTGAACTTGCTAGCTTAGCCTCTCACACACATAATCACTGCTACTGTTTTGATTTGACAACATTATATAGTGTTTTTACTTGTTTTTTCTGAGCTATCGTTCAGCAGCAGGTTCTCTCCCTACAGTGTCACCCAGCATCTGACTACACTAACTTACACTGACTTTTATTAATACACAAATCTTACCTTAATACAAAGATAGGGCCACAGATATGTATGCATTAAGTACATGTGTTTGTGAACCTCTTTTTATGTTGTGAAATAATTGTGGTATTATTTGTATTTGGGAGAGACAAAGCAGTGATTATGTGAGGTGCCTTTCCACCTCCTTCATTTTTCACCTCATCACCTCTTACAAAGGCCCAGTATCACAATAAAGTTACACAGTAGTTCAAAGTATCACCTCAGCACACCATCCCACTCATTCTAGTGCCTTGCACAAACAATGGGCCATAAGACTGGAGCCATTGTTCAGTTGACACAACAACAGACTGCAGCAACAGCCTAGGGAATACTTTGAACAAGAGAGCTCTTTTCAGTTGTGTTGCAACTAAGAAGTGTGACATAACTCAGAAAAAAATGTTTCCAGGGACGCTGGAAGTAGGGTTGGTGAGGGGGCTGCAGCACCCCTTACTGGCAAAAAAAATTGAATAAACAATTCAATAATAAACTTTATGAGAGTAGCATTTTAGCAGAGACAGTTTATAAAACATTGTTCAGTAATTGGTTGAATTCCACCCTTTTAAAATTATTTTCATGATATTTGATTAATTTCCGAACATTCAGTGTATTTTCTGTATATATGATGCACACGCAGTTTGTCGCATTATTTCCATTATTTCTTGTGTGTGTGTGTGTGTGTGTGTGTATCACACTATTGTGATACAAGTGGTTTAATCTGCCTTATTTCAAGACCAAGATATGTTCTAAATTTCAGATGGAATGAATGCCAGTCTTGGGAACCACGGTCAAAGGTAAAAGTGTGGATTCTGTGTCACAGTAGATCCTAAGGCAAGAGTATACGTTTTCAATTTTCTTGAAATGTTTAGGAAAGCTTGATCTGCGCAGCATATTGAAGTCGGCAGCAGCCAGTGAATCTGAATCACTTTGTATGAAGAGTTGGCAGGCAGACTCCTCTGTTTGTCTGTCTAAAAATGAGCCGAGCCCTTCGGGGGATATTTCCTCCTCTCTCTCCTCCTCCTCCTTTGTCTTTTTGGGTCTCCTTGTCTTTATCTCCTCTCTCATCCCTCTTCTTCTCTTTAGCTTTCTGTCTTTCTTGCCGTCTTTCTTCTGTTCACTAATTTGTTAGTTTGCTCATTGGTCCTTTCTTGAGATGATTCTTCCTTTTGTGCCATACTTTCTCATCTGTCCTTTATCGCACTTATCTGTATGCGTGTGATGCTCTAACAGCGGCCATTTTAATCCACAAATAGCACTACTTTTTGTATAATGACCTGCAAAAGCATCTTGACATGACGATCTGATTTGTAACATAATACAAATTTCCTGTAGTTTAGGTTAGGGTAAATTATTTAATTTTAATTTATGGAAAGGTTTAGCTCATGATTACAATCTGGCAGCAAATCATTATCATGCGCTGAACCTTTCTGAGTACATATGGTTTATATCAGATTTGTATAAAATCATCTGAATTGAAGGTTTTATTTATATAACTGAGATTAGTGTTAGGGACTACAATATATGGTGTGTCTAGAGTAAGAAAGACGAGAAGTTCTGACGGTCATTTAACACATTTACTTGCACACCATAATCATCAACATCATCCTTTGGCCTTTCACATATTCATATGTTGGGCACAAACATGACAGCCTGATTGTACACACATGCATGAAAATCACACACACGCAAACACCACCCACCAGTCGTGAGTTGAGTCAGAACCCCTCAGGTTTGCTGACTCAAAAAACCTCTCCTCTTAAATCTCTGATGGCATTGCCTGCACTTCACACGCGCGCACACACGCATGGCAAATGTTGATGTGCCCAGATTAATCTCCCTATGCATAGAATCACAGTGACATGCACACACATAATAAAGCATGCTTGAAAACATCCTCACATTTAGGCACACACACTGCCACACACTTACACATTCATGCATGTATAACAACACATACACATACAACTTTGATGTGATCATGTCTTTGATTTACCCATCACAGTGGGCAAGATTGTCACATTAATGTGGACAACAATGTTTTTTGTAGATCTAATCTAGTGTTTATGTAATTTATTATATCCACAACATTAATGTTCGCCTCATGATGAACTGTATAAACTTTGGTGATCCCTCGACCTTTCATCTAGCGACACCTTCAGGTCAAAATCTCCATTTGATTAATATATTCAGTTATGACAAAATACCTGCTAAACTAATATTTCCGTCAGCCTCCGCTTTACTTTGTGTTTTAGTGTAGAACAATATGTTTCTGGTTGCAGTTTCACATGTATAGCTTGAGGGAAACATGAGCTGTACACACAGTTTGTGTAGACAGTTATATTGATTAAAATAGAAGTGTATCTGTTCCATCAGGCGCCTGTGAGATGAACGCCTCCTGTGTAGACAAGACAATTTAGCAGGTTTAGTGTGTAGGATAGATATGACTGTCAGGTTTATAATCATCAAGCCTTTCAGCTAAAGTCTTGCTAAATATGCGCAACAGCTTGAATAGTAGATAATTTGGTCACCATGGATACACAGGTCTCACATTCAGCATGCAGTTCATACTACACAACGTGGCAGCTGGCCACTTCATTCACAAAACAAACTTCATGTACATGCGTTGGCATTCAAATGCTGTTGTGTAAATGCATTGCTTGTATTTAGTAGTTTGTGCTACACAAATACTTTTAATTGGTTCTTGCTGCCGTCATTTCTGCCTTTTGTTGCCTCTAGTTCTCATTGGCAAAAGCATCTGTAACTCCTAAAGGGTAAATCAAATTTAAATGAAAACTTTTGCGCAGCCTGCCAACTCTCAACATCTGAGTCAATCAATACATCACATCACACACAAGGGAATACTGAGCTCAACACTGTGACTTTGTGAAGTGAAAGTCATGGGACCTGGTCAGCAACAAGTCAGGCTTACTAAAAGTGTCTACAATCCATGAAATGAGCTTGAATGTGTTTGGTTTTGATGGTGTCAGTGTTTTTGTGTCAGAGATTAGATGAATGAGGAAAAGTTCTCATATGTGCGGCTTCCATCAGATTGTTTTGGTTTCGTTTTATATCATATAATAAAATACACACAACACACTTGTTAAAATATGCATTAAAGAAGCACAGATAACCAAAACAAAGATCACAGATTCAAAAGAGCATGGGACGTGTATATGCAAGAATCCTGATTAAACATTGATTCACATGCATTGACATGCTGATACACAATCACAAACAATCCACATTTTTAATCAAGTCCAGAAAATGTTCCTCACAAGAGGCCACTTTCAATATTTTCTCTTTCACCCTTCTTTAGTTTTTTTTTCACATTAATTTAAATTGTTAGCAAAGATGATGTTGTACTACAGCTTCTTCAGCGATGTACATACTTTGCAAACAGACGGTACACTGCAAATCACATTCTGTATTCAGCTGCAAACAGTTACAATCTGCCTTTCATATATTCTATGTGCCTTAAGATACATAAGTCACTGCTTTTCTGCAAGTCACTGCAGAAGAGATTGTGAGCTCAGTGCCAATGGTGTAAAAGTATTGTAACATTTAAGCTAGAACAGACACAAGGGGATAAGAATATATTTAGTATATCTGATGCTCTCCCTATAAGTCATTGTGCAAAGAGGAGAATCACTTCAGTGGCTTTAATATAAATGTAGGCTGTGACAGAAACTAGGGAATAAGAAGACATCACCATAACTTGGGATTGATATTATCCTGCCTTTATTATGAGTCTGAAATGGCAGTTCCATGTCTTTCCATTTGCTCTAGTTGATGCTCTTTCTCCTCTTTTTCTCACTGCCTCCTTTTGTTTCTCTCCCTTTTATTCTGCTTCCCACCCCCAAAGAAGATAAAATTGAGATTACATTAGCAAGACCTCCTTTCTTGTCTCTCAGAGGAGAAGAGCATAATTACTGTGCCTGGGCCTTCACCAGAGTCCCTCTGCCCTTATCGTGTTTTAAGAAACCTAATTTTTACTACTGCACTGCCAAACTTTAGTTAAAAAATGAAAATAGTACAATTGTATATTCGAATATCCTGTAAAGTTAATTTATAAATTGTATTATAGAATACATGTTTGATGTAGCAGAAGTGTATGAAGATGCCTGAGCATCTTTAGAAAGGTTACAGCTTTTTACAGAAGACAAAACCTATTTTTACTCTTTTTTTTCTTTTAAGAAGACCTTTAAGATTTTCCTTGATTTCATGGCACCTGACACCTGTATTTTTTGGGGAACAGTAAAACTGCAAACACAGTCTCTGATGCAAGCATTCTGCCTCCTTGAGACTATGTGTTATTATGGCTTTCTGAAACAAACTAGTTCTCTCTGTGTCAAGCCGTCTTTTACTGCTCCCACACCGAACTTTCTCTTTCATCTTTTATTATGGTTTCTTCTCCTCGTAGATATTCTTTTCTCAGTCTTTCTCTTATCTATTTGTTTTTATCTCTGACTCAACACAATGGATTCAGAAATATCCTCCATAATGAGATAGAACCAGCTCACACACATAAAAACACACACACACAGCACCTGCACTTATAGCACAGACACACCCATACATACACACACACACACACACACACAGTATGAGACAGGCCCTCAGAGTTCTGCAGCTTATGATAATGTCTGTCTCTTCCAATTAGGCACTTCTGTCTCTGTAATGTTTTCCACACTCCTCGCACTCTTTTTCCTCTTCAGTCTGTCCCTCTTTTCCCCTCTACGATTGTCCGTCTCTTCTCTGTCTCATTCATTCTTTCTCTCTCTAAGCCCCGCTATCAGCCTGTAACCTGTCTCTGACACAAAACAGATGTCTCTCCATCTCCTCCTTCCTCCCGTTATCTCTTCCTGCTCCTCCGCCTCTCTTCCCTTTCACTTTGTCTTCACCTTACCTTCAGTTCTCAGCACTATATTTTCTGCCTCTGACCTTCTCTTACTCCCTTCCTTTCTGTTCTCCAGTCTGATTTGATCTCTTTTTGTCTCCTAGTCTCCAGTCTCTGTATGATGGTATAACATCAGCAGTGTAATGATTTCCAGAGGACAAAGTGCTCTGACGAGTATTGTTTGACTCTCTTTGTCAACAAACTTATTCATGAACAAACAAAACCCTCTCATAAATCAATCCTGTTAGTTTGCCACTTAAAGTTGCTGTTCTACATTGTAGTTCTACACTTATTTGTCTTGAGCTTTCTCCCTTTACTCTCTCTTTCTCTCTCTGGGCTTTCAATCATTTCAACATTGATTGATCAGAGATCCACTCACATTATAAAGTAATGTACCCTTCCTTTCTGTTTCTTTGCTCTAGAGGGATGAGCATGTACATCAGCTCATTACTATATCTATCCATTTATCCAACGACTATGCAGCCATCTGTCCATATCCATCATCCTTCCATTCAGATTTTTCCAACATCATTGTTTTCTGCACAAGGCTTCTCTGACCACCCTCCTAAGAGCCTCATAAATCATCTGTTTGTTTCACATATAGCAAACTTGCATCTGTCTATTTATTGCTTTGTTAATCATCTTCATACTTCTTTGTTTATGTATGCACTCCTTTATTATCTCTTTTTCGATCCTGTTATCCTCCACTAATCTTTTCCATCCCAGATCACCTAAGGCAAGCTCACCTGCTACAAAATGGAGAGTATCATTATTCCTGTTGCCTGATGAATGAGTTTGTGTGTCCGTGCATATGAGTAGTTGTGTGTCTCTGTTTGTTGTTGTGGGGTTTTTGGGTGGGTTGGAACATAATGTGCAAAGTGCATTGTGTGTGTTTGTGTTGCGCTTGTCATCCCAAAAAGAGTGGTCATCTTGCAGCTGCTCCACACTTTATGTCTAATTACAGGGTGCATGTGGAGGAAAATGTTGCACTAAACCTAAAGTGTTACCCACATGAATGTTTGTGTGTCTGCGTATTAATGTTTTCGCGTCCCATGGTGTTAGACACATTTTTAAATTTTAACACTTTCAGTTACAAAATCAATGTTTTTTAAGGCATGAATCAACCCTAAACTGTGTTACAGGCTTGTTTTGAAGGGTTCTCCCACAACACAATAGCATTTGTTTGTTTTAATGGGCCTGCGTCCCAGTGTGACACTGAATGTATTCAATCTAGTGAAAGTTTAAGGGGTTCTCTTCTAAATCACTGAGTTATAATGACAATAGAAACACTCCCCTCTGCAATATTTCCAGGGAACCATCCCTCCATAAATCCAAGACTTTCTATCTGCTTCATTCAGGGAAGTTTATTGCAGTGAAACTTTGTTGATGGCTGCGGTTTCCAAGTCCACTGCAACATGTTTCAGTGAGCAAAGCATCAAGATTGACTGCCCTCATGGATTCACACCTGGTTACCAGATTGTCTTCCTCATCATTAACTGGAAAATAGGCTTGCTTCATAGAAAACATGGTAAATGACCAAAAAATGCTTCTTGAGCTGAGTTATCTGTGGTACATGATTCAGATCTATGACATCGTTGACCTGCATTTCCCAAGATATTTGTTATTAATGTGTTTATCTGTTCCTAAGTAATTGTGTTTGAGAGATAATTCCTTCTGCACTATGTATACTCATATAAAGCCATTATATAGAGTCATTATCTCCTACCAGTAACTATGCATAATTTCAAAAATGAATGAAGAAATCTGAATGGAGAAGGGGGTGTTTTGCATGGAGATCACTGAATAATGTATTATAATATATTTTCAATAATACATACTTGAATAGTGCAGCTTTAGGACTTTTGTTCCACCGCACTTTAAACATTAAATTGCATCACAAATGTGTCCATGTGCAATAATGTGTTGTGCAATAATGCATTAAAAGACACTACAAGTGGAAGAGTGTTATAGTACACAATGTAATAAAAAGCTAAAAGTTCCCTAAGTATGTCTTGTTTCCTTTGGAGGAAAATATTTTGCATTTTTATTTTTATTTTTGTTCCAGTCCTGAATTAAAAGAATTTCAAGTTTAAAGACGATTAAGTATTGTAGGTAATTCTGAGTTGCTCTTTGGGGCCAAATGATAACACTGATGCTTGTATTACAGAATTAGTTCTGAGGGCTTGAAACAGTCTATAGCCCTCTGTTGAGCAGATGCATCATTATCTGTTAGCTCTCTGAGCTGTCAGGTTTGTATTCATCCACTGGCCTTTCGGGAATCTGGATTTAGGTTAATAAACAAAGCAATGAAGCAATAATTAATTAAAAGAATAAATTAAGCAACCCATTTCAAGTTTGGTGATTGAGTGAAGCTAAGCTGTAGCTACCTTGGGACGTCTTGGTCAGATAGATGTAACGGCTAAAAAGACTCTTTTGTAGCTGACAAACCTGACAAACCTGGCAGCTTCGACTTTGTTCAATCCAGCTGTCTAGTTCTCCCCAAAGAAGATTCCTCTGTCATCCACGATTTATTTTTCTTTTGTTCTCTGCACCTGAGCAAGGTTTTGCACAGTAACTGGGCCCCTATATGTGTGCATTCATGTGTGTGTGTGTGTGTGTGTGTGTGTGTGTGTGTGTGTTCATGTGTGTGTCCTGCAGTGATACAGTCTCCACTCCTGGTAAAAGTAGGCCAGCCAGTTAGCCCATGAGTCAGCCTTTTCTCCTGAGAAAGGAGACTCCCTGACATGACAGCATCATTAACAGTTGACCAACACACCCTACCAGGCGGACACTCACGCACACACACATTTTTGTATTAAATTGCACATGCAATCACAGTCACATATACAGTAGATGGACACAAAGACACATACAGTATAACACCACACAAACACACGCAGCTGACCCGCCGTATGTGCCGTAACACACCCAAAGTCCGCTCAGCAGTATTTTGTGATGGATACTGTAACCGTTTGTCTCCCCTGATGTAAAAATGTGATGCTGAGGTCACTGACTCTCAGCTGAATTTAAATTAATGCTGACATGAACCGTGTTGGGGTCAGTAATACTGAACTGAGCTTAGCTCTGGTTTTCATTGGATTATTTTTTTTTTTTTTTTACATAAGTGTATATTTCTCCAACTCTTTACCATAAAATATTTGACCATGACAGAAATCAATTCATATTTGTTACATTTTCTTTTTATTTCATTTCAAGGGACATGGGAAAATGTTTATGTGTGGTTTCAGATAGCCTAAAAACATCTGCCGGACCTGATTGACCAAGACATTGACACATTACTTTGAAAGATAAGATGCAACTATAACCACAACCAGATGAGAAACAGGAACAATGAACCAATACAGATACAATGTCCCTGTTTCATAATAGCAGAATAGCAAGCTCATCCAACATTCATCCTTCTTCAGTGTGCATTTAAAATGTATTCAAACACTATTTTGCCTTTGTGTAAAGTAAACAGGATTGAACTGAGCAACACTGAGAACAAGTGGCCCCAGTTTGTGTTATTATAGGCCAATTATGGGCTGGGCTGGATGAAATATTCCTCAGATAAATCCTAAAAATGTCAGTGCAACACAGTTTCCATCTAAAATGGTGAATTTGTTTTTTAAATAAGGTCAAAACATTCGAGTTACTATCAAAACATTTTCAATCACTACTTTATGCTCTATCATGAAGCATTTTTTTTATTTAACATTATCACAAAAACAGCTAAAATAGGTAAAATATGCAAAGATGACATAGCCCATCTTTTCTCAGCATGCAAGTCTTCTCGAAGATTTTAATTTCACTGAACAAAATTCAAATCCTTAATGAATTTGGACCTGAATGTTTTTTTTACGCAAACGCGAGCTGCTAATGGGTTTTAGCGCTTGTGCAAACACAGCCTGTTGTGAGCAGTGATATGCCTGTGTGAAGTATGTGTCATGAGATGTGTTTTGAGTGAATGTTGCTGACAGAGATGGTTTGTGTCTTTTCTAAAAGCATTTTTGAACATCTGATAAAATGGTATGACCGTAAACTTTATTTAGCCACAGAGGAATTACGATGTTTGTGTGTGTGATTGTGATTGTATTACTTGTCTTGGGTAGGCACACTTTTATTATTATGTTTACTCAATATTTGTGTGCCTATGTGGTTTATTTTGCCTCTCATATTTAGAGTCAGCATCGGTGTTCCCTTTAACTATGAAATCTTTATGAAAGCAGCTGACTGAAGCCTCAGTTATGACATTAAAGTCGAGATCCAGATAATTGCTGGAGTGCACCTCCTCCCACACACTAGCTTAACTTTGCTTTTTCATCAGCTCATTACTGCACAAGTTAATCTTTAATATTATACATCTAAGGAAAATAATCATCCTGCTGTCTTAAATGTAAAAGGAAATTAGTCAGACCTACGTACATGGGCAAACCTATATTTAAATGTATCATTATAGGTAGACAGGCACTAATGTACACAAGGGTGAAATTCTTTTGGATTGTATGACCTTTTAACATTACATTACTTAGAGCTGATGTACTAAAGTTAATGTGATGTAAAGAAACCACGTATCTGAAACCATGGATGAAGATGTCATGTGCAAAGCTGTGCTTTTCCCAAGCACCCTTCCATGCAGGAATCATTTTCCAATTATTTCCAGTTATATAATCATTATTGCTGTGAAATGAAAGACGTCAGACCCTATTTATATTTTCATATCATTAATATTTCCGTTAGAGCAGCAAAATTGAAAAAATACATTGGAAAAACACATTTGCGATGGGCAAACCTAATGATGCGTCAAGGCAAAATGTCTTTTTCACTCCAAAGTGTATTGTTGTTCTAAAGCATTAAAGATATGAAAGTAATGAAGCCGTCTCAGGGCCTCTTAGTGGGCGGTGGAATACTTTCATGGTATAAATTTCATCACTGAACTCACTGAGTAATACAGTGATAACGTTACTGGTTACAATTTAAGCAGATAATCAGTAGAAGAGTACATTCTGAAATAAATCATCCACCTGAGTGCATGTGGTTCACTGCAAAGTATAATTGAGTTCCTTCCCTGGCAAGAAGTAAAAGAGTTTCACTCAGTAAAATAAAGTCTGTTTTCTATTTAAACACAGAAAAATCAGCACACACTAAACCAGATGACTAGCTGTTTGTCTTTCTTTTCACGGTGATACAAAGATTAAAGTTGGGTGGACCGTGACGACCGTGATGTCTTCTTGATATGCCAGATTCAGCTGGCATGACTAATCTGCGATGACATCATTGATGAATATGTAAAAATGTGAGCAGATGCAGGAGCAATATGTTTTGCATTATAAAGTGTACAATTTAGTTCCCAGGTAGAGTAAAAGTGATGTATTAATAGTGTCCCTGAAGTGCATGGCCTTTTCATGTATAATCTTTTCCTTTTCCAACATAATTTACCATAAATTATGGTGATGCAGAATGTATGGATTGCAGATTATTTGTTTAAAAAGCTGAGATGACTTGTGATCAACAACAGTGTTTGTAGTTGATTTACTTTAAAACATTAGTGTGACACAGAAGCCATCACTCATGGGTACAGACAGTTTTTGTAATGTTGATATTGTAGTTCCTACTCTAGGAAGTGATGCATAGTCAATATATACAATACTTGCTGTCACCATAGTTGTGGATATTGCTACATTGTCAAGCTGAGCCATGAGGTAGCAGGATAAGGACCCAATTGCAGACAGGCAGCTCCAGGAAAACCAAGGTATTTATTAACAAACACGATGACCAAAAATCCAAAAACAGGGAACCGTA
>JAVQJD010022832.1:0-11958 GCA_036023655.1 Nannoperca australis
GTTGGATGTACTGCCAAATTCTCTGAAAAGCCTTTGGAGACGGCTTATGGTAGAGAAATAACATTCAATTCACGGGCAACAGCTCTGGTGGACATTCCTGCAGTCAGCATGCCAACTGCTCGCTCCCTCAAAAGACATCTGTGGCATCGTACTGTGTGATAAAAACTGCACATCTTAGAGTGGCCTTTTATTGTGCCCAGCCTAAGACACACCTGTGCAATAATCATAGTCTAATCAGCATCTTGATATGCCACACCCGTGAGGTGGATGGATTATCTTGGCAAAGGAGAAGTTCTCACTAACACGAATTTAGACAATTTTGTGAACAATATTTGAAAGAAATAGGCTGTTTTACTTTTAGCTCTTTGAGTTCAGCTCATGTAAAATTAGAGCAAAAACAAAAGTGCTGCGTTTATATTTTTGTTCAGTGTAGAAGTCAAGGAGAAATCTTAGTGTACAGTCTTGACTGCAATGAATTTGTGATTTGTGATCTTACTCGTTGAAGAGTTTGTCAGCGCCCAGCTCCATCACTATGTTTACAAATCGAACTGCACCGGGGTCCTGGGACCAGTCCACCCGGTCCGTGTCCTCTTCTGCTTCGTCTGGACTCAGCTCCGTCGTGTCCTCCAGCCCCATCAACTCACCTGCAGCACAGACAGAGAGGGGCACAGACACAGTGACAGTAGTAGCGAATAATTGTCAATGCGTCCAAAATCACTCAAAACACTACACCCACCAAGTCCTGTGTTGAACTCAACGGGAGTGAGGAATCCATTGCTCCTTCGGTCCAGGCTCTCAAACACCGTCTCCAGCTGTTCAGGGGACAGCGGCAACTCCCCCTGTAGCCTCTGACCACAAAAAGGTGGAAAGTTCAACACTCCATAATTGGCCAGAATTTTGTAATTCGACCATGTCAGCTGCTCACCTGCATATCCCGCTTCGTGATGAACCCTTTCCCCTCCTTGTCACACAGCACAAACAGCTCCTTGGCCTTGCCCATGGTCTCTGCCTGCGGGCTTCCTGGCACCGCCTCTCTAGCGCTGGGTGAAGCCAGTGGACTATGTCGCCGTCCCGACATGGGGCTCCCAGCAGGTAGACCCCGCGTTCTGGGGCTCACTGGTACTGCCTCACCGCTGCCTTGACCCACCAGCACTTCGCCATAATTCAGCCACTTAGACATTACTGCACAGAGGCAGACAGGTATGGAGCTGCTGTGTGTTTGATTAAGTATTATACACACTTGGACCTCTTAGCTTGCCATTTGGTATCGAACGCTTTATTTTATTTGTCTGGGAGTCATGGGAAGTAGAGCTGAAACGATTTGTCGATTAATCGATCGACAGAAACATAATCTGCAACTATTTTGATGATCGATTAATTGTCATTTTTCAACCAGAAATAGTAAAAACAAGATATTTAAAGACGTCACCATGAACCATGTGATAGGCATCACTATTTTGTGACATTTCATAGACTAAATTAACTGAACAGATAACAGGCAGATAAGTTAGAGTCCTAATGAAACATCTCTCAGCATTTCAACAGTGTTAAAGTTATCTATTCCTGGATATTACCAGTCTGAGGAATAATCAGACGTTCACTTTTTACTTTCTTGATGAACCAGAATACATTGAAAGACACTTAATGTATCTGATCTCTATATCTTAGTGCTGCAAGATATATAGAGAAGGTGGCCCTGCCGGTCCTCCCTTGTCAAACATCAGCTGCAAAACAAACTAAGCTGTGACTGCAAACTTTATCTACAGCTGCTGTGATCAGGTGTCAGACATGTCTACACTCAATAACATTTTATCTGTCTGTATTTTAACTGTCTGAAGTATCCAATATAGCGGCATGTTACGCCATGTCAAGGTCAAAACATAAATTATTAGCTTCACGAGGCACAACCAGATGTCCTCGCAAATGCAATGCAGCCACTATTAGTAGGATCCGTGACTGTGGATGTGAGCAGGATGTGCGGAGGGTAACAAA
This sequence comes from Nannoperca australis, assembly GCA_036023655.1. Lineage (NCBI taxonomy): Eukaryota > Metazoa > Chordata > Actinopteri > Centrarchiformes > Percichthyidae > Nannoperca > Nannoperca australis. The sequence goes on from JAVQJD010022832.1 coordinate 1,993, forward strand.
CAGGATGGTGTCATGTGAGAAGAGTTACTGTGTACTCAAAGGGGAGGGAGGATAGCAAGGGGAGAGGAGATGCAAATACAACATTTGCAGTTGTTTGCATTGTCAGAAATACCTCAATTGCACACAAAGTGTAATCTCGACAATGGGGAAGACATGCCTCAGTATCTCCATGAACATTCAGTGAATTATGACAGACACAAGCATCACACATAATCAGTCTTCACGTTGTAAGGAATTTCTGTTACACAAAAAGAACATATTGGCATAAATCATAAATGGTGGCATTTGAATAGAATTAGAAATGTTTCAAAATGTAGAAGATGTAGTCATCAGGCTGCACATTGAATTGAAATATTGCCTCTTCTTCTAATCTCTCCAGCTATGTTATTGATGAGGGCATAAAGCCAATACCTAAAATCCTATGTACTGATAATGGCTTGTAAAGCATCTTGCTGATCTATGGAGATCAAAACGTCCTTATAACATAAGAGATATGCTGGGATCTCAGATAAGAGACTTATGTACACATTAGATGTTAAGGATTTTGTATGTCAAACCAGACTCCCAATCAGCCAACAGCCACGCCAAAGGTCAAATAAACTTACACACCTAACACACAATTTAGCAAGGTCGGTGTGTAGTGCAAGGTGTAGTTTCTCTCAGATTAAGGGAAAGTAACTTCGCGTAATTACATAGTTTACAACATGCTGCAGGCTACAAAACTGTCAGTCAGACTTACAAAAGGTCCTATACTTTCTGTAATAAGTGTCAACATAAAAGACCATACCATAAAAGACCTGAGTATATTAACTCAGAACATAATGTAGCGTGAAAACACTGTGACAAAACAGCGTTGATGATAAAACAGCAAGTTGAACGGACAGTATGGTTGTGAAATGCAGATTAGCGTTTGCGACTGTACCCAAACGTTGAGTGAATTCTAGCTCAGAAACAAAATGAAATGGCGAACATGCGACCAATTTCGGAGCAATGTAGCTAGCTCGGGTAACCAAAACTAGGGGAATTAAATAATGTGCATTTATTATTAAAGACCTAAGCAACCCCACACAACGGGTAGTCGGTTGTCCATGTAACGTCACTATAGCGGCGGGAAGGTGAACATAAAGGCTGTTTTTTCTTAACGACTCACTTTTCTGTATTTAATATCAATTCAGCGAAGTTGTAGAAACTTTTGACTACTCACCTACGGCGTACTGTACTCAGGTGTCCACTACCTTTGATCACTTCACATTTCTCCAGTCAGATACCGACTTTAGCCGCTGGGTGGCGGTAAGGACCACGTGCTGTCGAAGCATACCGTAATGTTTAATGTAGCCCGTCAATTGAAGGCACACGTTCCCCCCTAACAAATGTTAACTAATTGTTTTCACTTTCAAACCGCAGCTACTTTCAGTCGCATTTAAGAAATTTAGTCATTGCAGGCACCACAACGACATAATGTGCCGTATTCTCCATACTTTCAGCAATATAAATTCTGAGAAATATCCCGAGAACCTATTAGCCCGTTATTACGGTAAGAAGTAGCGTTACCATGGAATTTACGGAAATACACGTTACCGCTGAAAAGCAGCAGTGGACGCTCCAGCTGGATTGCATTGTTTGGCGATAAAAGTAGAAATGTGGGCAATTCAGTGGTTCTTTTAGGCACCGATTTAATTTTTCACATGTTTGTCTGGTAAGTATGTATTGCTTAAATGGTTTTTGTGAAGCCTTCTTATACAAAAAAGTCAAACAATGTTGTGATGGGTAACGTTAACGTAGCAAACGTGTTTGGAGGGAGTTCCTCGAAGTAAAAATCTGAGCTGTACCAGTTCCAAACGAGTGATTTGTTGCATAATTAAGATTGTGAGACAGTCCGTAGTAACTTTATTATCCGTCTCCCAGATTATCTTCAGACTAAATACAATTAGGCCGCCGTCATAGGTGGATTAGATGCGTAAAAAGAAAGAAAGGGAGCGTATCACCAGAAGAACAAAACAAGAGATTGTGGTGTCGTGCCGCCGTAGGTGAAATTAATCTGTAATCCAGGACTAGACCTTTCCATGATCGCCTGTGTAACAGCCTGAGCATGTTGACCGTACATGGTTGGGTTTACTGCTAGTTTAGCTGTCTGCCACAGATAACAAGGTACATCCAAACTCATCCGCACTGGAGATGGCTACATGGCAAATATGTGATATAGGAGTTACGGCTATGAATACTTTCTTTAATACCATACAACATATCTGTTGTTTCACGGCTTTTCTCTTCGTCCTTGCAGGAAACGCAGCAGATGAGACTTTTCACACCAAAGATGTCAACATGCAGGATATGAAAAGATCTCAAACATCTATTCTAATATCTTGGACTGTAGTCATCGTCAAGATACTCTTTCTACTGAGGACAACAACCAGCATGTTTCTGAACAGAGGCACAAACTGGAGTAAAGTAAACCTAAAGCAATAGAACATTTAGGTGAAAAACCCTGTGATGTGATCGTGTGACCTGTGTTTTTGTGCAGAAGTATGTAGGGGGTGAGATGAATCTGGACTAAATAGTGTGCTAAATGCCTAAATGTAAATAGACTTGTCACCATCAAGTACCTGTGTTTTGCAAGTGTAAAGAAAAACAGCTAGGGGCACGGAGGTGAATAGACTGACTGCCCCTGAAGATGCTCCAGACTGGTAACTACTCGCTGGTGCTGCTGATCCAGCTGACACTGTTGGCCTATGACCTCTTCGTCAACTCCTTCAGTGAACTCCTGAGAGGAGCGCCTGTCATCCAACTAGTGCTGTTCATGTAAGTTAGTGAACTACATGCTGAAATTAGTTGATTTATCAGTCAGTCACTTGATTCCAGTTGATTGCTTTTGTTTTTTATAAGTTTGTTCAAGTAAAACTACCAAACACTCGTCTGATTGCATCTTTCTTTACTGCTGCATGAACAAGTCATTTAAAGCAACAAATAAACCAGGACAATCTGTGTCTGCAGCATCCAGGACATTGCCATCTTGTTCAACTTGATCATCATTCTGCTGATGATGTTCAACACCTACGTGTTCCAGGTCGGCCTGGTGTCCCTGCTGCTGGAGAGATTCAGAGTTCTGCTGATGTTCTCCGCTCTTTACCTGACCCTCAGCATCTGCTTCCACTGCTGGGCGTTGGTACGCTTTGTCACACCATCTCAGACACATGCATGTCAACTCTGTGCAATCACTAAGTCAAAACTGTCACATTTGAACATGTATCTTAGTGAAATATTGGTGACATGTCTACTACCTTATACCAGTGTAACTATACACAATGTTGAAATGTACAAACTATACCTGATAACTATTATCTTTTCTTTAGAACCTTAGATGGCTTCAGTCAAACCGTTTTGTTTGGACAGATGGTCTTCAAGCTCTCTTTGTTTTCCAGAGAACAGGTAATCTCTGGATTAATTCAGTGTTACATTTTCCATCACAACTAATCTATTTGCTGGAGTGTCTGTGGTCACTGAGTTCCTGTACTTCTTTCTGTTAACAGCGGCAGTGTTGTATTACTACTTTTACAAACGCACAGCAAAGTATATGGGAGACCCGAGGCTGTATGAGGACTCTCTGTGGCTGCGTGACGCCTTCGCCAGAGCTCGTCCGTGAAAAAGAGGCAGCAGCGTTTTGTCAGTTTAAAAATTACACTATTAAACAAGTCCAACAAAGAAATTGGCTGATATTGAACGCAGATGGAACTCGCTAATAGGTAAAGAGGATGAAGCGAAGTCTCCGCCACAGTTTCTGTTTGGCTCTTGGCTCTTTGTAGCCAAGCGGGCAGCCAGTTAAATGGTTTACAGTGGCAGGTAAGCCAACCATGGCATGTATAGTATTGTATTAATCAGGATTGCGTCTGTTAATCTGTGGCCTTTGTAAATCAATTTGAGTTGCAGACCGAACGATATATTGCCTCCCATGGCAAGTTTTTGATCTGTGCTAATGTACCATGTAGAGCAATATGTAGTAATAGTGTTGTTGGAAAGGTTCTATTATGGAGGAACCCTGTTGCTTTATTTTGCCTTATGTAAGGTTAGTACGTGCTGTTAATGTAACTTTAAATAAGCCAATTTTCATGTGAACCCAGTGAGTGGGGATCTTTGAATCGTGTTCCAGCTGTTTTTATTAAATAATCCTTCTCTAATCTGCGTGTAATCCTTCATCACTAGAGTAGTCGGTATTATCCTGGAGACAAGGTGAAACAGTCAGCTCTATTTTTAAACACAAAGATTAATCAGGGATTGAGGTTTTAGGCGCCACTAGTGAAACGCACTATTATTAGTCATGTGTGTGTCAAAATAACCTAATCTCAAGCAGCCAACAAGTTAAGATGCAGTGAGCTTTAGGTCTCATCTCGATAATATATATATATTTTTAAATCATTTTATATAATATAGAATCTATGAAATCCAGGTAATATTAAAATCCTTGTAGATATCAGGCTCAACAAAGAAAGACACCAAAAGTTGTACAAATCCACTTTACTTGTGAACAGAAAACCAGAGTCCATATGATCCCAAAATATTGTCAGTGCAGTCCAATTGAATCCAGTTCGTGTTGTGTGTGATGTCCTTGGTTCCACCGGAATGTGTCAAATTATTTTAAGTCATTCACCCAAAACTGCAGGAAACCAGAGAAAGAGAGGAGGAACAAAGTAAACCACTACAAAACTCTTTCAGTGATTACAAATCTAAACTATTTGACTTTAAGATTTGAAATGTACCTTCATACGTAGATGCCAACCCAGAGTAGTAAGAACAGCACACCAAAGCCCATAAAAAGTGAAGCCACAAGGGAGATCAGCAGCTCTTTGTAGACGTCCCTGGTGTATTTTGTAGACGTCACCTCATAGCTGATGAAGAATTAAGGGCAAGCTCATAAAAAGAAATTACATCCAAGTTATGTGCTCTTTGCCAAGTCTAACGCTCTCTGCTGTGCAGCTTATTATACAATTGTCCACGGTGATAGTGTATTATAGTATACTGTGTGCGTCATCCTGTATTCCTTAATGTTTACAAACATTTACATAAAAATGCTGTTAGAAAAGGCAGTGAAAATTGAGTTCGATGAAAAATCTGCATTGCGTTCAACAACTGAGTAATTAAGAATTGGGCCTGTTTAACACCAGTTTTAATTACATAACCAGTGTAAACAAACCTTTTACAGCATCTGAAAATACAGACTTATTACTTCATCTTTGTCTTAGTTCCAATTGTGGATTTTATTTTTTATTTTGTTTACATTTTGATTAAAGATTGTGCATTTAATGGTCCGACTATATTACAGGAAATATCTAATAATATTACAGATATATATATATGTAACAATCCTTTACTTAACAGGAAAACTGTGTGGAAACCCATCTCTGAGAAGTTCTGTAGATCAAAGTTGAACCAGGAAGTAATCTACCAAATAATTCTGTAATGTGTAATGTTTGGATCATAATCATTTTAATTGTTCAACTTGATTTTCTTTATTTCTAAGTAAGTATGGTTAACTGGGGAGTTTGTTTAAAATCTGTGAGCATCTGGCAGCTTGTGTTTCTTGCCCTATCATACTTATCTTTAGTAATGTCACCATGTCATTGCTACAAACTACAAACATGTAGAGGCACAGATATGACCCTTAAGTCTTGTACGGTCTTACTGCAGGTTGCTGTTCTGCAGTATCCTAGCGGTCTCTGGTATGAAGCCTTGTCAACCCCAAACACAGTGTTGTGTATGTAGAACAAGCAGTGAAAGGATACACGAAGAACCACGCAGTGAAGAACATGCCGATGGCCAGCAGGACGACCGTGAGGTGGGGGAACACAGCCGGGTTCACCGGGCTGGTGTATCTGGTCATAGCCTCGAGTTCCTGCAGCCACAGCAAAGAGAGTGGAGATACACGTAAGTTAGACAAGCTATAATAACATCACCTCCACGACCGTCAACCTCTAGTTAGTGTTGCAAAATAACAAGAACCCGCAAGATTTTGTTTTAACAGAGCGGCTAAATCAGTGAATTTGACACGAGAAGCTAACGTCCCTCTGCTAGTCTGCTAGACATTTCCAGCTACACAAAGCATCGTTTCCAAAAGGACGCTCATTGCTGTGCTGATGAAATTGCAAAAAACAATGTGTACTGATAAACAGAATATCATTGTATGTTAGAGTCGTATACAAAAGTTAAAGAAGAGTAATTCTACCATTTTGTAATGAAGCGGAGCTGCTGTTTCTATGGTCCAAGATGAAAAGGCCACGTACTGACTATCTCTTCCTGGTTTTTTCGTGACGTACAGTTGACGTTGACCCAACGGACATTTTGTACCCTCAGCTTCGCCTCTCAGGCTTCTCTTCCTCCGGCTGCGTACATCTCGTCTCTTTCTCCAGGATTGGGTATTTTATAACCCATATTCCGCACACTGCGTTATTACGTCTAGGTTTTTACATTGCCTTATCAAAGTCAAATGCTTATTTATCCCTGTTGTTTGGCAGTGGTGAGTAATCCTTTGCCTTAGACCAAGGACGCTGGAAGTCATTCAGAGTTGGGGGTGCTAAAAGAAAGTCTATTTAATGACGTAATAAATGCTGCACAACGTTGATGTTTTTTGTATAAATTGAACTGGCCAACAGCAGTTTTAGAGCATTTTACGCTACAACACAACAGCAAACCAACATAATGTATGTTAAAGCAGCATATTCATTTCAGTTCACACACACAATGCAGGTTTATTCTCAAACAGAAGATGATTTATTGCGGGTGGCAATGGAACAAGGCACTTGAACTGTATAACACACACACACACACACACACACAGCACCCTCAACACCCCTACTTCCAGCGTTCCTGCCTTAGAAACCAAATTCAGGGCGTACAGTTTGTTCTTCCTTCCGACTGTTAATAAATCTTCGGCTGCCATCTAATGGACAGTATGAAACATTTCTTTTCATCTTTAAAGCAGTTGGAACGATTAAACACAACAGAAAATTCAATCACAAATTTATTTACTACATGCATTCATAGTATTACAGCATATTTTTGACAAAACACTTTGAAAATGTAATGATACAATGTGCTAAAAAGATAAAGTAGTGATATTAAAGTACTTGACGAGTTTTTGTGTTATGGCATTTTCTCTTAACAAATAGTGCTACAATTAGAAATGTGTGTGTGTGTGTGTGTGTGTGTGTGTGTGTGTGTGTGTGTGTGTTTACACGCTTATCAATCATTTCTGGGCTCCGTTAGCTAAAAGTTAATATATTATTGATAATACAACAACCAAAAACAAATATCAACTATAAAAACAATATGATAAAACACATCAGATACAAAGGAGCACTGGTAGTAACAAAATGAAGCTATACAGTTACATGTAATGCAGTTCTACCAGAGTATGGGAAAACAGTCTGTTGCTATAGATGAAAAGCAGTTCAAATATACAGTGCAAAAAGTGCTAAAGTGGTTTCATTATGCTAGCTGGTGCATTATAAATAAGCTATAATAGTACACTATACCCACTGAAGTCTTAATAATTATACTGAAAGCATTGTACAGCGTCTACATATTATGATAAATTCCATAAACGTTTGTCTGATGGCTGTTGTTCCTATCTAATATTGATTTTAAGACACACTATTGGGTTTCTTTTCCGTTTGAACACAGACACATAAGGAATATGGATTTAAAAACACATTTTCAACAAAAGCAAAAAAGCATAGTGGTGAAAGTTGTTGAGAATGCCTTAAAAGCAAAAAAGGATAATAGAAAACATTACACAATTCAGTTGTATTAAAAGTGTTATCATTGCATATTCTTAATTGTATAGGCACAGGAAAAATATTAAAAACATCCAGAGAAATACACGTCCAGTGTAGAATGGTAATTTTAATCTCCAGAGTGTGCGTAAAAATAATGCTCCTTCTCAGCTTCATGATCGAGCCATTAAAATGGAATTTCCAAAGCTGAAGCAGAATTTGAGTTGCCTCTGAGCTGAGATGTATCATTTTAAAGAAATGATTGGGCATGCACCTGAAATGATTTATGCCATTTATTACCTTACCAGCATTCTGTCCGGTTGCAAAATAAAGTGTACGCTTTTCCAGTGTTTCTCGAAATATTGTCAGTGTTGGACTTTCTGCTATCAGATGCCAAGAGCTGTCAGTGTTTCTACATGTTCATTTCCAGTGATTTTTTTATTGATCCAGTCTTATCGCATGTCATCCAGTGAATCTGCTGAAGTGAGAATCTCTCAGTGTGGTCTTGGTCAAATGTATGCCTTCATTTAACGAACAAGGATTTCTGTGTAATTCTATGCACACGCTTTTTATGTAATAATTAGATTTTTCGTTCAGTGTCACAATTGAGATAGAAATACTGTGGAGCATTTCCGGCTGTGTACAGTGTTTAGTCAGATGCTGCCTGTGGAGACAGCAGACAGTCTAGTCAACTGCAGCAGCCTCAAACACAATGCTCCACTGTCGAGACCTAGGATTTGCCAGTGTATACTACTGAGGTATATTTTCAGTGTGAGTTGCAACCATTCACTGAGGCCTTCAGCAGGAGCCAATCATCTCCTCCTCAGTGTATAGAACTACTGAAACGTGTTTTTGTTTTCAGTTGACACTGGTTTCAGTGTACATACAGACTCATCATATAAAAAAAATTAACAAAAATGTGCATAGTGTCATCTACAGTACCTTAGCCTGGGCTTCATTAAGGAAACTTAAATTCTGCTAAAAAGTAATTAAGGCTTATATTAAGTGTGGAAGACAGTGATAAGTAATTAAGTGAGCTATAAACTCCTGGATATGACTTACTCAATAGCAGTTAACGATGACATAACACAGTTATCAATTACAGAGATCTAAAACATTTTCAATGACTGTAACACTTAAACAGTGTTTCAAACTCCAGTGATCACAGCAAAAAGAGATGTCTTAATGCATAAACATAGTTACAGTGGGTACAGTGGTATACAGTTTGTTCTGTATGAATATCTTTAAAAATAATGTACAATAATGAGACTAAACCCTATACCATTACAACAGCAAACAAATGAAACCACAAAGGGGAAATAAAGGTGGTGTATTGTAAAGGTCGTCTTCCTTTTCACACGCAGCTGCTTCGAATGAGAAAATGGTAGTCAGAGTGTGATGAGGTTTCTCCTTCAGTGGCACAACTCGCTTCACTCTGTCAATGAAAAGCACGTGGACATACAAATCATTAAGCAGTCACTGACTCAACTCAAAGTAGACAATAAATGAATAAACAGTAAAGACAATAAACAGAGGAACCACGCAGCGACTACAGCGGCTAAAAGCGCCCAGTTTACTCACAGACAGGGAGACACGGAAGTGATAGGTGATGTCCTGGAATGACAGCACAGGCACTGACCACAGGTGATGAGTCCCCTTGGATTAAAAGAAGTATGAAAAAGATGATACATACAGTGGTACAAAATGACAAAAGCAGGAAATATATTTTAAATTACATGATGGATCATGATGAAGTATCATTTTGTACCTTTGTTGATGAACTCTGTCCACCAAAGAGCTCTGTCTCAGTGTGGTTGGGGCATAAACGTCCCTTGGTGGCGCCACACTGTCGTACCCACACGCTGTTCATGGACCTGCAGTGGATTCAATATGTCTTATGTCTCTACAGCCTATTAAGTCTCATGCATAGATACAGTTGACAGTTTTTTTTTTGTTTAATGGGTAATGCTTGGTTTTATGGATCTATTATTCCCCAACAATTTTCTAATAATTACTTGAAAGTTAACTGGAAATAACTATGTAGTTAGAAACTCATCATAGGGAAATAGAGATAATATTTGTTTATAATAGCAGCATTTAAAAGCTATCATTGATATATATATATATTTATATATATATATATATATATATATATATATATATACACAACCTTTCAAAAGTTTTGTGTCACATTGAAATGTCA
>JAVQJD010022833.1:0-21556 GCA_036023655.1 Nannoperca australis
AACTCAGTGCATCCTACGAGTCTCCCGGCAGCCTAGGCCTATAGCAGCATAACTAAGGGGGGGCTCAGGGGTCACCTGAGTCAGCCCTACTATAAGCTTTATCAAAGAGGAAAGTCTTATGCCTACTCTTGAATGTGAGGAGGGTGTCTGCCTCCTGTAAAAAAACTGGAAGCTGGTTCCACATAAGAGGAGCTTGATAGCTGAATGTGATGGATACAAGTATTTTTTTTACACTTTTATTTTTCTTCTTCTTTTATTGTATCATATCATGTTCATAAAGTAGAAACCCTTGAGTTCATTCAGTGGTTGAGTAAACACTTTAAACAGGTGCATTATCTGAGTTCCTTCACCCCCACAGCCTTGAAAACAGCTGCTGAACAACAACCTATACAACCTAGATGAGGTTTGTGTGTCTGCATACATACTGTATGTGTACACATATTTGTCTGAGGTAGATTGTGATGCTTAGTCCTCTAACACTGCTATACACTGACGAGATGGAGTCCAGTTATCTAAGCTAGCTATTTCTCTCAGCTTACATACCAACATTTAACATTTAACAATGAAGACTAATAATAAGATAAGTATTAAGTCAGGACATAAGCTATCATGAAAAATGAATGTATCAATGTAAACAAGCCATTGCCAGCTCCTTCTTTGTCAATGAAGTTTCACAGTTAGATAACATGCATCATGCCTGCATGGTAGCCTACTGTAAGTTGACATTTGCTGTAATTCTCAAATTTATGCCAGTACTGAGCCCAGCACCGTGTGTGTGTGTGTGTGTGTGTGTGTGTGTGTGTGTGTGTGTGTGTGTGCATAACCGTGTGTGCTCCCCTCTGCCACACTCCAATGTCCCCTACAGTGTCCCTGTAACAGATGAAGCATCACCTTCGTTATCTGATGCCCTCAGTGGAGAGACTCACTTTCTCTAATGACCTAACATGTGGTGGATATCATACAGCATGTGGTGGCAGGGCAGGCCCATTACTTTGCAATTACTTAACTGTGATGGAACAGGAGACCTCATGGGTTGAGAATATGTTCCTGCATGATCGTGGTTGTATGGCGAAGGCATATAATTGTATACTCTCAGAATGCTATACAATCCCGTACAAGGTTCAATCTATTTGGATTTTTAAAGACTCAATTTCCAAACAGTAATAAAGAAAGAAAGTAAGTAAGAAATAATCAAGGATGAATAAATATAAATTTTTTATCATATTACAATCTCAAAAATGCAAGTATGCAATATATTATCTTATTGATTTGATATATTGATTGCCTGTTTGATGTTTCCTCTTGTTATTGTAGTTGAGGCTCTTTCTAGATCTAACCTTTTTTGTTGACACTTTGGAGGATGGCATTCTTTGATTATTGTGATTAAAATGAGTACGGATGAAATTTGTTAATAATACTAATAATAGTAATACTGGCTTGTTTTTATTGTTTTTAACCTTACTTATGAGTAACTTCTTTCGATATATTAGCAGATGTAGCTGTTTAAGATGACTTATATATGCCTGGCTATTTGTAGCATAATGTGTGTGACAATTCTATTCTAGAATTCTATTCAGTTCCTCCTTTAATCTAATAATTCAGCATTTTGGGAATAACACTTACTTGTGGGGGGTTATCTGCTTCAGTATTTTATGACTGGACCCAGTGACTTTGCGGAGTCTGCTGTTTGCCTGGTGACGTCATGGTGACAATAAGAAATAGTCTGGCCCATAACCTCCTGTAAAATCCGAATTTGTTGTTTTTACACTTTCTTTTTTGTACTAATAAAACCAATGAGATATAACATGAGCTTTCGAGGTGCTGGTAGCATGTTGTAACCTTTGGACAGAGTCTGGCTAGATATTTACCAAAGCACATTTCTCAAAATGTATTACTATTTCTTTAACCCAGAATTGTTATTGTTACTACTGTTTATGTACCTGTTTAGTTTAGTTTAGTTGTATACTAAATTGTTCTTTTGGATATGTACCTACCTACTTGACTTGTTAGTATTCTATATTTATCTTTTTTGATTTGTATGTACGACTTCTAGTGGCTGTAGTAATTATAACAGGAGTGAAGGCTGAAGTCGGGTGAGGTTATATAAACATCACAGGATTTTCACCCAGGAGGCTGCGTTTCACTTTCTATGTGAAACCAAAACTCATAGCCAACATAAGTTATAACTAACAAAGATTATTTTAATCCTAACCATGATATTTTCCTAAATCTAACCAAGAAGTGTTGGTGCATCAATCTAAACAAACTGTGACAGTTTCACAATGTTAACCAGATGTTTATTATTGTTACCATGACGGCGAAGGTCTGGTACACTATATATGTCGTTTTGGTCCTTGGTAAATCTTTTATGTTGTTATGTCGTTAACTTGTGTTTTTATGTAGCTGTGGTTAGATGGCAACCTTCATAATATTAGGGATGGATGAGGTGTCTCTCCAGAATCATTAACTAAAAGACTGATATCATTCCATTACATCAGTGATCATACCAAAACCACAAATCATGACACGTTATCTAAAAGTAAGTTTGAAATGTGTGGCATAGCTATAACCTCATATATGCATTCTTTGTATATTATCTATATACCTACAAGTTATTTAGTTCTACACAGAATATGCATAGTTGTGAGTATGAAGCAACGTTGCCTATTTCTCATGATGTGTACATCAGTGTCGATGTCATGTTCAGGCCGTTTTAGTGCATTAGCATACTTGAAGGGGTGGAGAAACAGTATGGATCCCTGCAGGGTGGCTGTCATCTCACTCTGGGGGTGTCAAGGGATGATACAGACATAAATAAGTGATGGAGATATTTTTAACCCCCCTTGTGAAATCAGAAATAAATTGATTTTATTCCAGCAAGGCCCGTCAGCGATGCATATCCTCCTTTGATTCAGGCTGGCAGCTGGTGAAGGTGCTATGAATTTTTCATTGTCTCAAAAATGAAGCCCCCCACCCCACCTCTCCTAGTTTGTTCCCCTCTCTTTCCTTTCTGTCTGTCTCTTTCTTTTTCTTCTCTTCTCAAATCCTTCATGTCTGTTGTTTTACCTCTCTCACACGCTGTGCTTCTCACGTCTTTGTTTCCTCCTACCGGTATCTTTCACTCATCCTTACTATTGCTGCTTCACCATTATTCTTCTGCATACTGGCTTCTCATTTGATTTGACTTCCCCCAAGCAGCTCAATGTCAGCGACAATGATGTTTCTGAATGCCTCGAGTGCTTCTTTTCATAACATTGCAAACTCATTGTCACTGTGGTTATCTTGAGGAGTTAAATCAAAACGAAATCCAGATTCAGGAAGAGGTGGAGTCTACTCTTTGTGACAGCGCTGAAACACAAACCTAATGAAGAATATATGATTATTCATAATACAGTCTTTTGAAGAATTTGGGTCTTTTTAGAATAGACTAAACATAAACAGGCACTAAATTGAAACATTTTCTTTTTCTTTGGGACTTGTTTGTTTTCACCAAGTTTAAATTAGTCAACAACAGTCATGTGATGGACTAATAATTAATACCAAAAGCTTTAGAAAGGCTGCAACGTAAACCTTCGGGTCAAGTGTGCCCATGACAAGCACGTCCACCGACAGCTTTAGACTGTTATTCTAAGTGTCTGACAACATTATGGAAAGGACAGACGGCTTGTAAAAGAGTAACATCCTTTTTGTTTAACCACAGAAGTCTCACTCAAAGAAAAGTTGGTTGGTCAAGGTTGAGTTTTTGCAGAAAGATGAAAGGATCTTACTCTTTAAGAACTCGTCCAAAATGTATTCGCAGATGCCAACAGAGGCGATCTACTGGACCAATTCCAAAACATGTGGTAAGTATAATTCATTTCAAACCCAAAATCTGTAAATATTGTCAAATTTAGAGCCGTCCGAATGACGGAATGGACAAAACATGATTTCTCAGAAACAATTTGAAATAATTTAAACTGGGTGTCATAACATAAATAAATATGTTAAAATATGTGTGAGAGTCCTGTGTTTTACACTGAATATACTTGTTAGCATAAATTAAAAGTTTGTCATTCAAATGAATGAGAAAGTGTTCTTATATTTTAGATTTATAGGCTTTTTGTAATCAACAGACCACATATATTGTAACACAGTTGCTCTTCTTGTGTGTACTGATGACTCACCTCGGAGAGGTTGCTGCCCATCCAAGCTCCAATTATAATTCACTCAGCATTGTCCATGCAGGAGATGAACAAAACTTTTTTTTCTGGAATCCTGGAAGCCTCAAAAAACTCCTTTCACTTTGGAATTCCATACGTGCAGACCAACATTTGTCTCCAAACATGATTCATATTTGAATTTGAATATTTTTTGAATATAGTTGAATACTGGTCTGTAAGTTAATCAAGTTGCATTGTCCTCAGCTTCCAGTGAGTACATTTGAAAGTAAAGTTTTTGTATACAATTTTATTGATGTGATATGAACTGTTCATTACAAGTAAGCCCAATAACCACTTCAGATGTATTTATTGTCATTGTTGTTTAGTTGCAGTCATTTGCACCTTTGTGAGACTGAATGTCTTAAGAGGGGAAGGATAAATCAGTCTGATTACAGAGAGATTCTGCGTAACACAACAGAAGGGACAGACGTGGTCGTCCAGAGACCCTTCGGTCATTCATGGTGCCCATAGGATGTATTTGCACCATCACCAGCACCACACAATTATTGTCCAATACTAGGGTTCATAACTGAATATTTGCACATCTAATGACATTCCCATCAGCCTCAGCTGCTCTGTATATTTAGTGGTAATTACCTAATGTTAGCATGCTAATGGATTTAACTAAGACCAGTCCTGCAAACTCCAGTGGGATGAAAAAGGTTCTGAGAATTGGGCTGAATTTCAATATGCAACATACTGCACTTATATACATTTCCATAGATGAAAATTGGCCTGTATGGCTGTATGATGGACTTATGTGCACATGTACATTAATGTGCATTGTCCTTTCTTAAATAAAAAAATAAAAAAACACTTGCAGAAAAAGCTAACGTGGTTAAAGCTACTACAGCTACTAACTAGATTTTTAGATTTTTATGTATTTTTTTTATTTTTTTACTTTACACATAATCACAGATTCTTGTTGACATATATGTTAATACAGGTGCATTTTCAATACTTTTTTTTTAGATTTATCTTCTCAAAATTATTTAAGAAGATTTGTGGGGAGACTATTTGTAGTTACTGTTCATAAACACTGCAGGCCCAATAATCTGGTAAACCCTGCATTGCTACAATAAAAAAACACTTCTCATTAGCATAATAATAGACAGGTTTAATAGACAGGGACTCTTTAGATGATGCTTCATGTCCTCTTTATTACGTTTTATTATATGTGGTTTCTTCAAATGCTGCCATCTTGCTCTCCATATTCATTGGAAAGCGGGAGGTCTTGGACCATCATGAAAAACACCACTTGTGTCTGATAAGATGGCAATGTAATGAGACTCCCAATGGTGTGGTACTTCGTACCATTGGTAAATATGGAGGGTAGAGAAGCAGCTAGGGTGGTAGTAGATCGCCAGCAGCTGCACTTTTCTAGTAGCCATGCATGATTATGAGTAGGGGTTATAAGAGGAGAAAGAAATTGTGTGTTTACTTGATATATTAAAAAAATGTCCTGTTGTTTCTATCAACCTAATTTGTCTTCCTGTTGTCATATATTATTTGTATTACTTTTCTAAAGTAGAAGGTTACATGGATGATGGAGGGATAGAGAGGAGCAGTAATGCAGTTAGATGAGCAGAGAGGAGGTCAGGAGGGCAGGCAATGGGCTGGGCAAGCAGATGACATGAGAGGCAGGGGAAAAGAGGGGATGAGAAATTAGAGGCGCATGTGCTGAGGGAGTGAACATGCTTTGAGGACAAGGTGAGCATATCCCTGATGGTTCTATGACTGCGGCATAGTGAGCTCTCATATATTTAAATGTATAAGTAAACTAATGGAATATTTATCTACTTCTGAGCTTCTGTTTCAGGGCTTATTGTACTGCAGATTATTCCTTCTACATCTGGCTGAATTGCATTAAACTTGTATTCCTGTTGTGAATTGTCCCTGAGAGGAGAAGACAAAAACCTTAAGGTCCAGGTTTAAGACGCATTCAGTATGAGGAGACTAATGTATCATTGGAGATTTTCGCTAGCTTAGGAAATTACGAAGCTGAGATTCTATTAGAATACCTATGAACCCAATATAAAAGCTGAATATATACTTGATTTGTCATGCATGAAAATGTTTTGTTGTTTTTTTGGCTTAATTCTACACATTACTGCATATTTCCATCAATTCAAAAGAGGCTATTAAAATTCAAAAATTCTGGCAGTTAAAATATCTGTCCCTGATGACCTGCCAAATTAATTACAGCATGTATGTTGGCTATAAGAACCGTTGTGGTAGTTTGGCCATGGATTTGTACCAAGCCAATATCTTTGGCAGCAATCAGCAGGCAGCAGGCAGCAAACAAACATGAAAGCGCGACGACGACCACGACGACGACGATGACGACCACGACAGAGACCGACAATGACCCGGCAAGAGACAAAGGGAAGAGACCACAATAAATAAGGGATGCAAACAAGAGGATCAGACACAGGTGAGAGACAAGACACAGGTGCGTGTAATTAAACTAAGGAGGCAATCAAACAAAGACTGGAAGGCACAAGGAGACAGACAAGGAATTTCAAAATAAAACAGGAAACCAAAAACCCACAGTTCAGGGATCATGACAAGTCCTTTTTAAAAACAAACCCACAAACAGGGTGGGGTCCAAAAGAACTGAGAGACGATCAAACACACTGCGGTTTTGGTCTTTTAATGAGATTAGTCAACAATAAGAAATATGTAGAAGGGTGCCAGTATTGTTCTTTTAGACTAAAATATTTTTAAAGGAGAAGAATCAATGAAGCCAACATGCACATGAGGACACACAGAATAACACAAAAAGAGCCATACAGAGACGACCTTGTTTGTGGTAAAGCATTTCCTGTTTATAATAAAACTGCATTCCAAAATGTGGTTAAGAGATATTGCTTTACATTAGGGGACAAAATTAAATCCAGCATAATCAGCTTTGAAGACAATTGACAAAACCTTAACATCTTTAGTTTAAGTGGAAGAGATCGATGAGAGGGGCCCTGGCAATTTATTCACCATCACAGGGAATTTCTAACACGTCCTTAGGGGCCACTTCAAAACCTGGGATACTTCCTTATTTTTCATACTTAAAGTTTAGTGCCTGCAGTAAATTAAACATGTGAGTTTTCTCAAAGCGGACAAGTCTCCTCAAGAAAAGAAAAGAGAAAGGAGAGGTGGGAATTCTAGGCAAAGAGGGAACCGAGGAATGACGGGTGGGGGATGCAGTGCTGACCTCTCCAGTTAGTGTGATGTTAACCTGTCCAACTCCCCCTAGAGCCATCCCACTTCCCCCATCACCCCTCTGTAAATAAACCAAACCTTTGCCAGGCAAGGAGAAGATATATGCTTCATTCCTGGGCTCAGCTCCCCACACACCACTTCCTGTCTCCACCCACCTGGGAGAACGCGAGCCAGTGATGTCAGCATTGGCTAAGAGGTGATTAATCTAATCAGGTAATTAAGCGCTTGCTTGGGTCAACACTACATTTGGGTGAGCTGTTTTGGACAGAGGAAACAGAGGCTAGGCCACAACACAACGCAGAGTTAATTTAAAGTCTGAACAAGTGAACACAGAAAACAATTACAGCCAGGACAATTCAATGGAAAAATCTAAAAAGCCATTAAGGATTAGTGAAAAGGAATGTAGCTATAACAACAGCTTATAGGGGGATAAAAGAATCAATAGAAGGGTAGATTTAATATATTTTACTCAGTCAGAGCTGCAAATATCTGAATGAACTACTTAAAATTCAGGGCAAAGGTGTGGATGAGTATTCTATCAATGCTGGACATAGACAGACTAACCTCTGCATTCCATTTCAAATGTCTCTTTATGTTCACTCTCTCATGAATTCACCACACTTTCCATCAAATTAGCTCTGGTTATTGAGCCGGTTCTGTTCAGGATTCTTGGAACCGTGGTGCTATCTACAGAACCCGCCCGCGTTTCCACCAGATTTGAGTGGAACTAATAAAATCAAGGATGCGTCATGAACAGAGGGCATTGCACAACACACAAAAGATGTGAACAGTAGGAGAAAGATGGCGGATCGCATTGATTACCTGCGAGCTATTGTTTGTATTATATTACATGTATTTGATTTAATAAAAAAAAAAGCATGTACCGCCTATTACTGATAAGAAGATGTAGAAGACTGTTGCCAACTTGTAGTATATGACACGCCCACTGAGGTCATCACAGTTTGCACTTCAGGTCAAGGTAAACCTGCAATTTTTTGGTTCCAGCTGGAAATGCCCACTTTTCGGATTCCAAACCAATTTATTTTGGTCGAAAAGCTTCAATGCTTCGAACCGAACAGAACCTATTCCATGTTGGTAGGCAAGTGGTTCCAAAGTGGGTATGAGGAAAATAAACATTCCTTGTATCCTTATTAGTTAGTTGTATCCTTACTTCCTCTCTGGTTGTCTGCCTTGTGCAAAGCAGATAGTCACACAAATAACTTTTGGCAGACTTGTAATGTAAACATACACATTATTTTGATATTGATAGCTTTACTGAATTACAGCACTAGTTATCAATAGTTATCATGCATTTCTATGAGAGAGCAAATGAAGGGAATTAACAATGAATAGTCCTGAGGTTAAATCTATTGATGATGAGGGGCTAAAATTTGTTGAAATATGAATAAATAAAGTCCATAGAGTTACAAAATACACGGGGGGTGTGTGTATGTAGTATGTAATTTAGTGTTCAAAGGCACTTTAGTACGTATAATAGTAAATTAATCTCATCACTGTTTAGCAATGATTGTGACATACATCAGAACATTGATTAGAAAACAGTAGTTATCTTAGGTAGCTTGTACTAGTATTTGGTTGTAGTGACACCAGATGTCAGCTGGGTGCCTACAAGAAAAAGTGACACGAGGGGAGTAAAAGATCATGTAATTCTTTTTTTAATTAATTGGACACACAGTGGGTCATTATGTGAGCTACATTTTCATTTCATCACATTCAGTAGATTGAAATGGGATCATTGGGTCCACAAAGCACAGAGGTAGCACTGGAAATATATAGTAAGTGAGCAGAATCTAGCCATTGTTATTTAGTCCAAATGCCAACTTCAACTCCAACCTTCATTCTATTTTTAGAAAGCGCACCTCAGGCCCTCTACTTTATAAAATTGCAGATGTCTTGGAGATGTGAGAGGGGTAGATCAAAGTGTAATTTCAATGCTCTGCTGGGTTCCCACCTTTTAAGATTACATTAAGGGATTTAGCAGATGCAATATCCAAAGCAACTTCTAAACTCTGGGGTCGCCAGGCGTGGGGTGATAACCCACAACCCTGCGATTAGGAGACTCATGTTCTACTGACTGAGCTAGCCGGCCCCCGGTCAGATCTTTAAGTTGTTCCTGCAGTGACTCAAATCCTTATATGGAGGCCGCATAAGGAAGACATGGCCACGTAATCTTTCAATTTGGTTGTACTTGTTTTACAAACTGATTAAATTATAATTGAAGGAGGACTGTTGTTAGGGTTCAGTGTTTTCATCCTTTGATTTTTGGCTATTCAACGCTTTGAAGAGGTACTCAACAAACACTTTCAATAAAATCAGTTAAAGTAACTGTCTAAGATTTACACTTGACATTTCACAAAAAGTTTGAAATAGTGACAAAGAGATACCAAGGACTTTTAAGGTGAATGGCACTGGATTTACTTTAGCCGCCAGTGCACACAAACTTTATATGAAGTTATAAAATTAAACAATAAAAAGTTAGATTGGGAAACAAGTTAGACAACAGTGGTGAATGTCGTCCTGTGTGTTACTGTGTAAGCAGCTCAGAGTGTAACTTATTTGATTTTCCCTGCCTCCGTGGGCCTTTCAGTCTGCAGAGCACCTCTTTCTTTCCTTAGCCAGCAGCGCTCAGCAGATGTTTCAGAGAGGCAATCGTCAAGGCTCCGGCTGTTGCTATGAGACAGGTAATAACCATTTAACAGCACAGCATGCTATAGCTAAATTTGAAATGTTTTCAGCTTAAGTCTTGCTGAGCTCAATTCACACTGCAGTATTTTCTTCCTATTAAAAAAAATGACTGGTCAATTGATTGATCGAACTGACTTCATCAAAGTTACAATGATGTAGTAAGCATTGACCTTTACAAGTGAGGCAAAACAAATGTAGTGCAAACTCAGATTAAGTGTCTAGCTGTTAAGAAGGAAATAAAGGTTAAAATGTCAATATTGTTTTATTAACCCTAAAAGTTAACAGAAATACATACACAAATTGCAAAAACACTAGGCAATTACACAAATATACAAATGCAAGTAATACAGCAAAAACGGTACCTCTCACTGTGTCAATAAAACCCCTAAATTTACATCACACGCGAGAAATTGTAAGCTGTACAGAAGACGGTCCTGTCAGCAGCCACATTGTCTTTACCAGGCTGAGCAACTATTTTATTTTCTCTGCTCAATGTACTACTTTTTGCCCATAATGATATTGAAATGACAGGCCTTGATAGTTCACTATAGATTTACAATACACAGAAGATTATGCTATGTTAAGCATGACACACAAACAAGGAGGGTTGTGTATTAGAGGTGTAAATTTGTTTCTGAATCAGTGTGGATTGTTACATTTGTTTAAATGGATTTTTTGCGAGAGATGGGCAACTGACAGACATCAAAATCTCTCCAGAGACACTTAAAAAAAACAGACTTGTGGATTGCCCCTAAGACCTAGGGAAGTCTAAGGAAGGCTTTCCACTAAACAAATGGCCATGTTGAGTTCAACAGGTGTCTCGAGTGTATAGAGTTACTAGGTAGAGCACAACACACACAAGAGAGGATGGGGTCAGCATTGAGCCCCCCTCCACCCCTCCATGTCCTTCACTTCTCCTCTTTCACAAGGAGAGCTTTCCTTTCGACCGAGTCATGCTTGCCTGACTACCTCCTTTGCTCTCTGCCTTCTCTGCCGGCCCCGAGCGCACCCCACACCACCCTCCTGCCCTGTGTTATTGGTCTGCAATGGAGCATGGCGGCAGATGAGGTCCTTTGACACACAGACAGAAATACAAGAGAGCACAAATAAAAAACTGAGCACATTCCTTTCTCTGGGCCTCTTTACCGACACTATCTTGCGGCGCGGCTCACGCTGTTGCACTCAGTCATGCACACAAGCATGCTGCTTTCTCTCTGTCTGTCTCTTGTGTTTGACCTGATATTTTTGTTTCTTTTTTTTCTAGTCTGCAGGCTATCGTGTCACTGCTCTGGGTAATGTGATCCTAGCTCTTCTCTTTCTGTTGCTAATGTATTTGGAGTCCCCCACCCTTGGGTCAGCAATTATTTTTTATCAGCCTGTGAAAGTTAGTTAAGTGCTACAGAGTGAGGGTGAACAGGGTAGTGTAGGAGGGGGGTTTGGTTGCATTGACTGAATCATGCCCTCAGTGCCCCTCTGTGCATGAGATCAGTAACCCACCCCCGCACACGCCCATGCTATCCACCAAACATCAAGGAAGTTAGCGCTAATATTGCTCAAATATTTTCCCAGACTTGGCTGAGAGTGGCTGAGGGGAAGGATTGAAGGCAAATTAAGTCCTAATGGAAAAAGGGACAGGCTGGGAGGAGGGACCAGAAAGGAAGGAGGGGAAATTGGGAGAGACGCGACGATAAGATATCAGGCATACTAGCTTCTTTATTTAAATAGCTCTCCTCTGAACTTGTACACCTAGCCACCCCCTGCTGCGTCGTCTGGTGAGGTTGCTCTGAGCACATATGGCTGCATGAAAGTAAACGCTTGATCAGCTGTCCATATTTGCATATTTTAACAAGCTAATTGGTCTAATGTATGCAGTTGTAAGCACATTAAGCTAATGAATGTGCTTTGGGTGGTTGAGCTGTCATGATATGGTGAACTTTGCTCCTTCCAGCCATTTTCCGATCTTTTTAGCAACAGGTAGTCAAGCAAAGTGATGGGTCAGACACCTTAAAACTATAACCTGTGACACTTTCTCATAAATACACATTATATATCTCAACAGTCTGTGCATGATGCTCTTGTACATACATGGTAATGCTTATATGCTAACATGTTCAATGTCAATGTTAAAATGCTGATTTTAAGCAGGTAATGTTCCATCTAATGGTCACCATTTAAGTTTTAGCATGTTAACATACTAACAGGTTAGCAGTAACCAGTGATACTCATGTGCAGAAACTATTGTTATATATACTGTCAATAATTCAAAAAACTATTATTTCCTATTGTTCCCTAAGGGAAAAGAGAACAGGAAAAGGGATTTACAAACTCCCCTCTGTGAGCCTGTGCTTGGGCTTAGCTAAATGTTAATATTGCTATGCTAATATGCTGATAATGATGATGTTAACATGCTGATGTTTAGCAGGTAATGTTTACCATGGTCACCATCTCAGTTTAGCATGTTAGATATACATTGTGTTTAGTACTAAATTGGTACTAATTATTGGTATGCTGAGACTGAATGTAATTGTAATGTAATGCAGGTAAATGGTCATTCACTCATATACATTTAGTTGTGAAGTTGGTGCTAGATGAAATCAGGGGAACAATAAAGTTACTACAATTTATCTTGTGCAGAACATTGTTTATTTGATGAGATCAGTCAGGACCAAAGTAATCACAAGTAAGTCAACCACAAACCACTATTATTTTTCAAATGTGTTCCCAGAATTAGAGAGAGACTGAAGGGGAATACTGGAAACAAATTAAGTCATAACAGAGAAAGGGACAGGAAACAGAGGAGTGGGTAATTGGGAGGGGCATGATGATAAAAAGCATACTAGCCACTTCATTTCTTTAGCTCTCATCTTAAATACTGCCCCAGCCACCCCCTGCATGTTTGGTGAGGTTTAATGATACCATTGTCACAACCTTAACGTAGAATGTTAGTGTGCAAACATAACATTTACCAATTAGCACTAAACACAGAGTACAGTTGAGGTTGATGGAAATGTTGTTAGGAAGTATTTGAGAGGAGGAACAAGGGAGGGAAGAGGGGGTAACTGGGAGAGGCGCAATGATAACAGACATACATACAACCTTCTTCATTTAATTGGCTCTCTTCTGAAGTAATGCACTGAGCCATACCATTGCATGTCAAGTGAGGTTTAATAGTAGCATGGTATCCACTTTAGTTTAGCCTGTTAGCATACCAACATTTTGTTAGAACATAACAGAGCTGAGACTGATGGGAATGTCATTACATTGGTTATCAAATGGAAGAAATAAAAGTTGACCAGGTGTTGGATGACTCACCAACGTTGTTGTGTGTGTGTGTGTGTGTGTGTGTGCAGTATATGGAACAGTATTATCTATACTAAATTCCATGGCAATCTATTTAATTGTTAATTTAATAGTAAACATTCACGCTGAAACAAAACATGTCAACCTCAAAGTGGTGCTAGATGGAAAATGAAGTGATCACCCAAGTCATATTGATTAATTCTCTGGGGACCATGAATGTGTGTACAGGATTTCATGGCAATCATCGCAATACATACTGAATGTTTTCTGATATTTCATTCATGACCAAGTGGTGGACCAACCGACCAACAGTGCCATTCCAGAGAATATGCAATGGTTTTCTATATTGTAGATTACCAGTTAACTTTATTATTATTATTATTTAGAGAAGGGCTTGTCTGTAAATGTCTGGTTTTATGACTGCCCTTGGTTGGTTTGTCATGAAAATGCTTCAAACTGTTTTTGTAAATGTTAAGTTGGCCATTTGCATTAGTATCATTATCGCTGAAATTATCTGACTGCGAACATTTGAAATATGACCCACATCCCAAATGCACACCTGTAGAGTGAAGACCTACTGTGTGTGTGTGTGGGTGTGTCAGAAAGAGATGGAAAGAAAGAGACTAAGTGAAAGGGCAGGTGATAAGAATGCTACTGGAGATGGTGAGAGGGTTGTAACCGAGAGGCACTAAAAGCTCTGAGGTCCTTTGTGTGTGTGTGTGTGTGTGTTTGAGACAGAAAGAGAAAGACAGTGTGTGCAGGGTTTGGAGCTCCATTATCATTCTGTCAGAGTGCACAGGCCTGGCGTCATGGGTCTAGAGGATCACACAAAGACCTTACTGTGAAGACAGGTGAACTCAACACAAACAGTTATCGCTGCTATTCTGCTTATGAAGACATACCATTCAGTCAACCTGCATTCATATTGTGAACGCACAAGGTTAGAAATAAGTACAATTGTCACTGGGTTGTTGCTCATTTATACACTTTTATAATTAACTTTTCACTTACTAATACTCCTTTTTCACAGCAGACAGACTTTAACAATGGCTCTGTTCTATTCAAGTGAGCTATGATAGTGTGGCAGTGAACCAGTATGCAGAATCCCAGGACCCCGAAACGTAAACAGCTAAATTGATTTGATCCATTATATATTTATTATCATATATATATTTTTATAACTTATTGTAATTTTTTTTGTATTTGTTATTATTATGGTAGTGCAGCAGTTTCTGGGTTTGAACCTGCTTGTCTTTCTGTTCTGTGTGGGTTTTCTCCGGGTGCTCCGACTTCCTCCCACAGAACAGGGTTAGGTTAGGTTCATTGGCAACTCTAAAAATTGTCCCTAGGTATGAATGTGAGTGTTACCTGTTAGCTAGCATGTTAGTGATAGCTCGTAAACAACCCCACCTCACAGATAGTTAGGGTTGTTTACTAGTCACTATGTCACCAACCTTTCAGCACAAAATATTCAGAGAACGCACAAATGAATGTTGCTGTGCCACAGTGTTGTCTGGTCAGACTCCTCAAAGGTGCACAACAACATAAACCACTGTTCACACTGGAGACAGGGGTCAGGCAGCTGGCCTTTGTAGTAACACATAACCACCAAACACCACATGTCTTAAATGTTCATCTCTTCATACTCCAATATGCTATTCCACCTCAACCAAATGTAAACGTTTGTTTTCCATACAGGGTTTTAAAGTGCAAACTGACAATGCACATCAAAAATAGGTGGAAACCTACTGTGACCTTCGCGTATAAATCTTTGTCACAACTGATCTGTAGCAAGCATCAGCTAATATATTCTGCCCTTGGGTCATTTCTGTATTCTTTGCATCCTCTGCCTTCCTGCCTCATACCTTGTACTTGTCTCCCCCCCCAGCCCCCCTCCCCCATTCCCACAACATATCTTTTTTTCTACATAAATCTTTTCATCTCTCTCCCATGTTCTTTGTACCTCTTACCCTCTCTCCTTGTCGCTGTGTCTGCCTTTGTGCCATCATCCTCTCTTCTTAATCCTGCAAAGGCTGAATCCCACTTTATCCATCCTCCAGTCTATCTGCCAAGTCTATCTGTCTCCCTTTCCTTGACTCATTGTCTTGATTCTCTCTCCTCCCCTCTCATCTACCCTGTCAGTTGCTCGGTTTCTCCTGTTTCCTCTCAGTAAATCCTGCTTGTTTCCAGTACTGTACCTCTCACATCTCCCTCTCCTCTTTCATTGTGTACCCGACTCTGAGCCTGTTGAAACCATGGGCCACGGTGGCTTAACTTTAATTGTTGCATCGGATAGAGGAGAGGAAGAGGAGGGAAAAGAGGTATCGCTCTGGGTTGACAAGGTTAATTCTGTTTTTCTTAGCTCCTCATCACCTGGCGGCAATCAAACTCATGACATCGCTCCCAAGGGAAAGAGAAACTGACGGAAAGCGAAAGAGAGGGGAAAAGGGAAAGAAAGAGATTGATTCCATGAAACATGTTCAAAGACAATCTCAGACAAAAGTATGCCATGCAAAGTGGGGAGTAGACCGTGTGAAGCAAATGAGATAAATAAGTGTGGTCTGCATGCAGTGGGATAATGAAGTATTGAAATTCAAGAGGATTATGCTTGTATTGATATTGACAGTTTCTACAAGGGATGCCTACATCAAAAGCTCTCCTAGCTTATTGTAATTGGGGATGAAGGTTGACAATGAAGAGATATGAGCAGTTCTGCACTGAATTAATGAACTTCACATTGTTGAGAAAGACCTGCTGGTGATGGAAAAATACCAAAAAACTAATGATAATCCGAAAGGAAATTGCATTTATTCTAGGAAGAATCTATGTGCACTCAGGCTTTCTGTTAGTTAAGCTGTGAGATATAGTTTTGCTTGCAGAACAAAGATTATTAAAGGAATAACTAATCATTGAGGACATGCTTAGAGAGTGAGATGAGGTGATTGATATGATGAGGTCTTATGTTTATGTTTAAATATGGAGCTGTAAAAACAAACAGCAGCACCACAGCAACATCTTTCTGTTTTTGTGTGTTGTGTTGGTGTCAACCCCAAAAAATGTTGGGGTGCATTTTTATTGATTCATCAATTAATCATAGAAATAATCGACAGATTAATCATAATTGTTAGTTGCAGCCTTAGAAATCATTAAGCTTCCCGTTCAAATAACATATGGAGTGTCAATAAATATTTTGTTCACGTTTCTACATTCAGAAACATTTGGGATCAATATGTTTTGTTTTATACATATATATATATATATATATATATATTTCAATACTTTTATTCAATTATCAAGGGTTATTGACTTAAATAACATGTTAGCTTAAATTGTACATATTTTAGGGATATCTTCTTACCAACATGTACCTTGAGATTTGTAGTTGCCTTCTCTCCCTCGGATTCTATGTACACAGGCTTCTACCATTTACCTTTTTTTTTTATCAACAAAGCAGATTCTTCTAACACAGTTGGTCATCATCTTCACAGAGAGATGTCCATTCAAGCCTTGGAAGTGCTCCAGTTGTAAGTCACCTAAGACATTCCGAAACTATCGGAACCCATGCCCTAAAATATCTAACAATATCTATATCTACAATATCTAACTATATATGTTGTATTTGCCCTGCAATTCTCCATTAAATCACAAATCTTTATATCCTTTTTTTTGTTTGTTAGTTTAACAGCCAAGATACATTATGTAAATAAGACAGCTTTAGAGTTGTTGGCAGGCATATTTTTAGCATATTGACAGAGTCAGGCTAGCTGTTCCCCCTGATTCCAGTATTTATGATAAACTAGGCTAACCACATCCTGACTCCAGCTCTGTTCTTAACACTCAGAGATCTCCTCATCCCACTCCAATCTAAACCAAATAAGCATATTTCTCAAATGCTGAATTATTCCATTGTCATGATGGTAACTTGGTTTACAACTTCAAAAGAATACAAACTAAAGGGTGCCATGTTAGACGTCCACCAAGCAACATACAACTCACAGATTATGGTTTTGGTTCAGATTTGAACATTCTGAGTCCCTCACATAGACCCAGCCAATCAGGAGGCAGCTCCTATGTTTACCCAGCATTCATCATCCCTGGCATTTTGGCAGTCCTCTGTTTCCAGACACAACACACAATGGCACTGCAAAGTGTTTCTCGGTGCCCCGAAACAAAACAGAGCACCACCCATGAACAACATTCAGGTGGAGGGGGGAGCGGGGGTGGGGTGAGCAAGTGAGCGAAACCAAAATAGAGAGGGAGGGAGGGAGAGAGGCTGAGATGTGGAATTGTCGACGGAGATAAGGAATGATTAAAGAGCTAGCCGGAGAACCAGACATGCTGAGTTGATCCAGCTAACTGTTCACTCATCAGTCTCTTAATGGTCTGGGGGGTGGGGGGTAGTGCATTGTTTTAACATGGGTTCCCAGATGTTACAATCTGGCCTGCCTCCTTCTATGTTTCTGTCCTTCCTTCTTCTTCATTTCTTTCCATCTGCACATTTTCCTTTTTTTAATTCCCTTCCTTTCTTCTGAGAAAAACAAATCTTATAAGTGATGATCACCAGCTGTAGGGGATGTGTACCGTTAATTTTTGAGCACAGAAATTAAACTTTTGTAAATAACAGTAGCCAGTAACTGTAAATGACATTTAGTCACAGCATGTCAAGGTTACTTCTGGTGTCAGGTTGCTAAGCAAAATGTTTTCAGCATGTTTTTGTGAATGCTAGGTTTTGATGTTGGTCATAATCACAGAGTAAAGTAGGGCTGTAACAATCAAGTTCAAACAAAATCAAACTGACACATAATTTCTTTTAACTGAATTAACCATATGTGGCAAATTGCTGATGATTGAAAAGGAAAGGCTTACAGACCAGCCAGCTCTTTCTGAGGGACTTCCCATCAGTCATGCCCCCCAATTTGGTTTGATCTTGAACCCCATCCCCAGCCTCCACCCTGAGACTGACATTTACATTTTAGTTATTTAGCAGATTTTAAAGTTACTTAAAATGAGTGCAGGTGAGACGTTGAGTTTCTAAAGACACACACATTGTGGTTGTTGGACTGATTAGAGTTCTGATTTGGGCTTCATAACTAATGAGACCAAGTTGAATATTTCTCAGGAACTATTGCGGCAGAAGTTAGTCCACTCCAGTGTGGGCACAGAATACACTGTGTGTATACAGCCAGCAACACTAACGCTAAAGTTAATATTAGTGTTTGAGCTTTTAGTTTGAACCGCCGAGGTTACTTTTCAAAGGTAATAACTGTCAACTTGTTAAACTGACTGACTGAGGTTGATTTGTCACAGTATCCTGAGCATCAGAGCCACTTGCTAACTCAAGCCATGGGGGAGTAGACTGGCTGCTTTGCTGGTGGAGTAGCAGATGCTGTGCAGAAAATCACAAACACAGTGACTCTAAGCTGTATTGTCCCATAAGGTAGCCAGTGTTACCCCCAATATACCCAACACATGTTATACACACAGCATGAGCTGGGTTTTTGTTTCACTTTGCTCAATTAGCCCACTCAAACTGCCGAACTTTACATGAATAAATGAATGGAACATACGATAAATCATATTAAAGGAGTGTACCTGTCCACTTTGGTAGTACTTATTCATTTGTTCAATGTATACTCCTTTCTGACTGTGTACACTAAAAATCTGGAGTGGAAGCAGTCAGTATGTGTTGGCTGTCTAATCTTTGTAAATTTGAATAATCTTACAGTCTGTTCCCAGCACACGGACACTTAAACATGACATCTACTGCATAATCTTATGGTCTGTTCTCAGTATAAGGAAAATCCAGTATGAATAGAACTGGATTTATAGATCAAACCAGAGATTCTTCAGTTGGGGGGTGAACATGCAGGGCCACCAGCACATGCCATTCACATTCATTAAAACGGCGTGATGAAAACCTTATTTTCCCTTTCCTCTTCAGCCAATCCACCCACTTTGGCTTTAGGTCCTCAATCAAGAAAGCAATTGTTCTTTTCCCACCTGACTGCTGGAGATAGAGCACTGGGGAGGAAAACCAACTTGAGACACTTAAAGCACTCCCTAATAGAGACACTGAGTGAGTTTTATCCATTGTTGTCAGCTTGTCGTATTAAATGAAGCTACACAATTAAGACTCGTGCATATTGCTCTGTAATTGTGGTGTGTATTGTTAAAGCTGTAAATGCACAATCAAAATCAGCTACCATATGATTTCAAAGATTAATAACCAACCCACACAAGGGAGGCTGTCTTTATAGTGGAGTTACTACGTATTGGTTTGTCCTTCCTTAAATTGTCATTAAAAATGTTTTTCTTTCCAAGTGGACTTGATATGCCAGTAAGGCTACAGTTGTACAGTGGGCCAGCATTCAGATGATATTACCATGTCTTGCTGCTTTATAGCTAAGAGAGATGTCCTCTGTCCATTTATAAAGATGGAAAAGAAAAGAAAAACACCAAGAAGGGAATTTTCCAGGCAACCTGGCAACAAACCATTAAAAACATTCCAAGATGCCTCAAATGACAAGTCCACCTCAAGGTTGGTTGAACTTCAAATGCTGACAAATGTATTCCTCAATACAAAGCTATGATTGACATCTCATATAATTCTATCCTCACCTCTATTAAAATACCATATATACAGTATATATGTGTACAATAGTATACACATATTGAGTGTATACTGATGAGGTGAACAGCGAGAGGAAGAGCAGGAGGAACATCTGTTACCGTTGACTCTGGGACTTAAGAAAGTGCTGTGCAGCACAGACGTCTTCTAACGTCTCTAGGTATGTGGAGGAATAATGGAGGAATCAACCTGCTTTGTAGAAGAAGAAATGGGAAAATGTGCCTTGTCCAAGCATTCAGCAAGATGTCACACCTTTTGCAAAGTGTCCCTGTTTCCACTTTCTTCTCATACCTGAACAATCTGTTTCAAATTAAGGCAGTAGGTAAGAGAACAGAGCCTTATGTGCTCGACTAAGAGGCAAAGAGAGAGGAGGGGGTGGGGATCTGTCCTTTCCAGGAAAATGTCCAGCTGTACAGTAAGGTTGAATGGGAGGTGTGTGGTTTCCTGGCACAGATTTCTCTAAATCCCATCTAATGGTAATTGTCTCATTGAATATGATAAATGTCCTGGATATGCTCATTGATGTGTGTAGTGGTTGTCATTGGGCATGTGTCTACTAGGACATAACCCACTGAGGAATTGTCCTTTCCTCGCAATAAATATGAAAGTTAATAAAAAAGTTAATTGTTCTTTCATTGATTACTGAGCTTCTTATGGTGGTAAAAAGTTTATGGTTAAGGTTTATGTTTCTTCAACATCCATAAGGCTCTGAAAGGTTATTCTAGTTTTTGTCCACCAGTTTGTTAAACAGACCCTTAGGGCTTACTGTTCAAGCCTTAAAACCCTAACTTAACAACTTACCAAGTGCACAGATCTATGAGAGAAAAGCTGCTGTTAACGGGCGTGTTTGATAGCATGAACTGGCAATTAAAGGCTTCTCAATTAGGTGAAGTTATGAGAGAAAGCAGGGTAGACGACCGGATGATGAAGCTGGTGTTGAGGAAGCTCGCCTAGCTTCTGATAGGACTAAATCCCATACAACTAGAGACGGGACTTAAACTGAGAGCTGGTCCAGTGAGTCCTGTACAGGGCTTTACTGGGATCTAACACATGCTAACATTTGCTAATTAGCATTAAACCCACGTACAGCTGAGGCTGATGGGATTATCTTTATTTTTACTGGTAATTTGTCATTTAACCAAAGTAGTAGTAGTATTTTATTCAGATGGGAAAAGGTACGTAACAAATTTTGTATAGATTAATCTCATAGTTGTTGAGATATTTCACCAACTGTTGGAGTGGAGGCATGCAATGGTGAGGTGCAGCATGTCATGAATGCTTCCTCTACATTAGAGGGAGAATAAGCAGGTGTCCCAACAGCAAGGTGTATCCGGAAAATATGTTTTCACTGGCCATAAACACATCATCTCTTTGTCTATACACTAACT
This sequence comes from Nannoperca australis, assembly GCA_036023655.1. Lineage (NCBI taxonomy): Eukaryota > Metazoa > Chordata > Actinopteri > Centrarchiformes > Percichthyidae > Nannoperca > Nannoperca australis. The sequence goes on from JAVQJD010022833.1 coordinate 21,438, forward strand.
CCTCTACCTCAGGCAAGCGGAAAAACCTTTTGCAATTGTTACAGGTCCCAGGCGGTCCCCGTGTGGCAGATTATGCTGATAAAACAGTTGTAAGAAGCAGTGATTGTAAACAGTATGTC
>JAVQJD010022834.1:0-28067 GCA_036023655.1 Nannoperca australis
AAAAAAAGATTCCGATTTAGATATCGAGCGTCACTTGACTTCTCTCTCTCTCTCTCTCTCTCTCTCTCTCTCTCTCTCTCTCTCTCTCTCTGTGTCTGTCTGTCTGCCTCACTTGTCCATTCATCCACCCAGAGCTTTAGTCACCAGCGAGGCATCGCTCCACATACTTCCCTTGTCATGTTTTCAGCTTTTTTTCCCCTGTTTAAAACCTTATTTATGTCTTTACACTGAGTCACCAGACAACGTGATCGCCACTGACATTTTAGCACGGAAGAAAGGATGGTACAAAGATAAAGGGCAGAGGAGGAATGAAGCGAAAGTTTGTTGTGCTGTGTCAGTCTGTCCATCTATCTGTCTGTTAACCTTAGGTGGGTTTGTCTGGATCAGTTTAAGGCCCAGTGAAGGAAGCTCGTGGGAAAATCTTGTGTGTCGCTATAGAAAAAGGAAGAAAGGAAGAAGACAGGCAGAAAGAGAGAGTTGGGGGAGAGAGGGGAAGACGAGGGGTTGAAAAGAGACAGACGGAGAGAGAAAAAGTGCATCCGGTGAACGGCGGCCCCGCTCCCCTGGTGTTTTGCGAGGGGGGGAGGCGCCGCATAATGTTTATTGAGCGAGGGACAGTGTTTTCCCATTGTTGTGCCAGGCCACTATTTGTGCTGCATTTGTTAAGCAATCCATAAAGGAATCACAACATTTGTCTCACTGTCAGCAACTTGGCCTGCCCTTGTGAGCCAGACACACACACACACACACATACACCCACACCCACACACACACACACACACACAAATGCAAGCTCATTCTCTCACATAAATGACAAGACACAAGTACTCAAGCACACACTCCCAGCTCGCCTCTTTCTTTCGTCCCGCACTTTGAAACTCTCTCACCTCGGCCCAAATGGTCTCCTCCTTTTTCCTCTGACCTCCCCCCATCTCTCTCTCTCTCTCTCTCTCTCTCTCTCTCTCTCTCTCTCTCTCTCTCTCTCCTCTCACTACCTGGAAGGACAGAGGTTTCATTGTGGCACTCTGGGAGGGAGCTCCAAGCCTCTAACACTGTCTCCTATTGTAGATTGGAGGGATGGTAAACACTGTGTGTGTGTGTGTGTGTGTGTGTGTGTGTGTGTGTGTGTGAGAGAGAGAGAGAGAGAGCGCAACATAGTGGAATTAGTGTAAGACAAGCTGCCTGGATTGATGGATGGCTAAAGAAATGGAGGAGAAGAGAGAAAGAGGGACATGAAGTGTGAAGAGGGAAATCCTGGACAAACACACACACACACACACACACACACACGCATGCCTGCACAGAGTTTTTCCTGCTCTGTTGAAAATACATCCATCTGACCTTTGACCCCTACTCTCTGACCCCATGTCATATGACCAGACTGCAGTTAGCCTGGAGGGACACCTTTGCCTGTCTCTGTCTGTGTTTTACACACACTTTCTCTCTCTTTCCCAGTCACTCCATCACACTCTCCTGTTTATCCCAGACCCCCCCCCCCTCCTCCACCCCAGTCTATAAACAACAACAAGAACAAATGCAGCCTAATATTCTCCCTTCCTTTCTTCTATTGGCTATCAGAGAGGGTCAGCTGATCGCACTGGGCTGGGAGGTCGTGGTGGGAGAGAGTTAGCAGGGTTGAGGGAGGGGGCTGCGGTGGGAGAGTGCTGAGAGAGGGGAGGAAGTAGGGTTGGGGGGGGGTGGGGGGCTTTAGCATTCTCCTCTGGTATTTTTTCTGTCTGTCATTCTTTCTTTCCTTTTCTTTTCTTTTTTTTTGCCCCCCTCTCGCTCCGTGGATGGAGACACGGTTATCAAGGCTCTCCTGGGACAGACAATATGGCCCAAACAATGGCCTCCAGTCCGATGTGGTGGTGGAAGAGAGAGAGAGAGAGAGAGAGAGAGAGAGGGAGGCCGGGACAGGGCCACAGGGGAAGAGAGGGGCAGAATGGCGCATTAGTTTGCAGAGCACGGACACTCTACTCAATTACTCTACTCGCTCTCTCTCTCTCCTTCACAGACACATACATTCTTCCCTAAAACACACACACACACACACACACACACCACTTTAATCTTGCCCTTTTAAATGAAGCACAGAGACACTGGAAGCAGCACTGCTCACTTAAATTGGAAACAAGTTTTTTTTTATCATCATCCACAAGAATGTTTCTCTGTTAAAAAACTGCCCATAGCTCTATAATCACAAAATAAGTCAACAGTCATTCAAATACAAACGACTAAACAGTGAAAAACTGCACTATAAAAATACTTCATTATAAAGTTAAACATTTCAAAAATAAAATTTGAAAATCTATAATAGGCACATAATACTATAAGTTTTATAAGTAAAAGTACATATTATGCAGTTTATCTTTTTCAGAATGTTATTGTTATATATACAATAATACTTACTGTTGTTGGTGATCAATGTGGGGCCAATTTCAACTACTTTATGCGCTAAATGGTAGTTTGATCTTTAATGATACATCATCTTTTATATTTCATTTATGCTAAATCTTTAGAGTAACTACTGTTGTAATTATAGCTGTCAAATAAACTAACAAATATGTTCCTATTAAATGTAGTTGAGTAGGTGGAAATACTCAAGGAATTCCTATTTAAGTACAGCACTTGATAAAATGTGCTTATTTACTTTCCACAGCTGAAAATAAATCATATTTACTGCTAATAAAAAATAAAAACAAAGAAAAAGCAGTTCGTCTGAGTGAAATGAAGTAAAATCCTTCAGGCTGCTGATAGGGTCCTTGTTGCCGAGTGTGCGACGCAAGTGATGTCAGGTTGTATCCAAGTGTGTCCTGCTTAAACCGTTCAAAGTGTTGACACATCCACTGTTGACTGCCCCCCCCCCCCCACACACACACACCCCAAACACACACACACCCTTCAAACTCACTGACACACACACAAACACCCCAATAAACGTAGGTGGACAAATGGAAGGGTGTGAAAAATCCACCACTGTCTTCCTCTCCTCCCTCCTCCGCCACCTCAACACCCCCACCTCCACCTCGCCCCTTAATCTCTAGCACTCTCCCTTTTCTATGACCCTTCTTCCACTCCTTCTTCTGTCCATCGGCGAGGAACGTTTCAGTTTGAGCACATCACTCAGTTCCCTTCATCTCTGTATCCACTGCCACGCCAGCTCCTCTAAACGTCTCTTTCCTCAGCGTTTTGATTGCTTTGGCTTTCTTCGTTTCTCCCCATGTGTATATTTCTGTTCTGTTTGCGCTAACAGATGAGGACGTGTGTTAGCGAAGCCAGTCTGTTTCCACTATTTTCAGCTTTATTTTGATACGCAGCCGAGCGCTCAGGGAACCCAAAACAAATATTTCAAATCATGAAAAGCATCATTAGAAGATAACATTTAAATATAAAAGAAAAGAAAACACAGAATATTCAGGCTTTGCTAAAGCACAAGGTGCATTTTTAACAGCTAAACAAGAAGAGACCAAAACCATTTCAAGACTTTTGTTGGCTTAAATAAAAAGAAAATAAAAATTTATGTTTTTAAACTTCTTTTTCAGCAACAAATAATAATAACAAAACTAAAATATCTAGTAATGATTTCTCACCTCAAAAAAAAAAGTAATATTTCCTTTCAGACAAACCTTCTAGAAACTCACAAACTCTTCCTTGACGGCTATTTTCAATCAGGAGTGACTCCAAGTGAATTTGAACAACAGTATGATTTAAGAGGAAGAGAAGAAGAAGAAGAAGAAGGAGAAGGGGAAAAAGGGGGAAGAAGAGGTTGAAACAAGAGGAAGTGCAGTGAGGAGATGAAGAAGGGAGCACGGGCGACGGGAGGGAAGCGGACACTTACAGAGACGCAGGAACGGAGAGCATCGCGACCACCGAGGCTGGAGCGCACACACACTGGCAGCTCGCACACACACTCTCTGCGCTCCGCCGAGAGACTAGCGCTCAACGCACACACTCAAAACACACACACGCAAGTGCGCACGGAGTGGAAGATACCCTTCTCTCACTCACACACATACATCCACATATGAACATACACACACACACACACACATACGGCCAGAGCCACAGTGATGGAGTGCATTACTGGAAAGCAAGAGTTTTAAGCGCTCTCCTCCTAAGTCATTGTAATCCCTGCATTTATCTCCATACATTCTGCTTTTTGGTGTAATCCTTTAAATTTTTAATTCCTACTAGCTGTTGTTATCTTTTCTCTCTCTCTCTCTCTCTCTTTCTCTCTCTCTCCTCAACCACTTTGCCGGATTGAACAGTTTATTAAAAACACATTTTTTGCCACATCTAAATGTGTTCTTAATTCAAGGGGCCCCTGAACCCCCCCAACCCCAGTTTATCTCGAAACAAAAGATTAGTTTCATCGGGCAAAAACAGAGCGCTACTTTAATGCAATAAAAGTCAAGCAGGCGAAGGGATAGAGGCGTGTGTGTGTGTGTGTGTGTGTGCGTGTTTGCGTATATATGTGTGTGTTAGTATTAAAACGCCGGGTATTATAACATAATCTTTCTCTCACAGCATTAGCATCAAACAGCCATTATTCCACAGGCAAAAGCCACTTGTGTTGACAGTGCGGGGGGGGGGAAAGGGGGGCAAGGTTAGAGGGTTTGCACCTCTAAATGAAGCAGGCCCGCACAAACATCAGAGGAGCACAGTGAGATTAACATTAGCATAAGGCAAGGGGGGAAAAACACAACAACAACGCCACGCAGAGTGACAATAGGATTATTGAGGGTTTGCATGTATTCAATTTGGATCAAGTGAAAAATAAATCGCAAATAAGTCAATTTTTTAGGACGAGGAAAGCTGAGCTGGAGGACGGGGTGTAAACATTTCAAAAGTGGATTGAAAAAATGATTTATGTGGGCTTGTTTTTCTTCTTTTTTTTAACTTTGAAAATAAAGAAATTCTCTCTATATATTTTGCACTTGTTGATGGCACCTTAAGGCTGTTACAGAAAGAGACGTATAAATAGCTGATAGGGTAAAGCAGAAGTAGATAAAGTTGTGGTGAGCAGTGGAGATGACATGATGAGAGGAGAGGATCACACGTTCTGACTTTGACACACACACCCCACCTCTCTAAGTGTCTCTTATTCTTTCTTCTCACACACGCGTGCGCGCGCACACGCACACGCACACGCACACGCACGCCAACATTGTTTTAAGCAGTTTGGCAATGGAGGTATTGAATTGAATCACTTCAGTCAAAGATAGATAGAGGAGGAAAAGAGTCTGTGCTGTTACCGCTGGGACAAACATGCATGGACACACAAAACATACATACACATAACACACACATATATAATGCCTGCTGTGCCCCAGCTTTGCATATGGTATCTCTCCCACAAGCATAGGAGTCAATCATCAACTCTTCTCTGACTCTGTCACACACACACACACACACACACACACACACACAATCTCTCCAGCCTCAAACTCAGCCGACTCGCTGAGTCAGTTGACACACACTTTCTCCTCCTGTCCTCCCGGCACCTTCTCCTCCCTATGTCTGTCTCACTCCGTCCTGTCCTCTGCCTCTGTCATCTGTACGTGAAGATGTGTGTGTGTGTGTGTGTGTGTGTGAGAAAGCGTCACGTACCTGTTACACTCCTGAGGTAGCTCAGGCTCAGTGAGCATGCTGGAGTAAGGGTCCGCTTCTCTCGACAACAACAACATAAAACAGTCCCACAATGCTCAGATGAACAAGGTTAGTCTCCCCAAAACAAGACGGGATAGAAGTGATCCTTCAACCTCACACACACTGCTGATTCTCTCTCTCTCTCTCTCTCTCTCTCTCTCTCTCTCTCTCTCTCTCTCTCTCTTTCTCTCTCTCTGTGTGTGTGTTCCCCTCTCTCTCTCTCTCTCTACTCACACACTTTCAGCCTAACACCCTCCCTCAGACTCTCTCCCTGCCTCTGTCCCTCCTCTTCTCCCTCCCTCGCTGTAAGCTGTGAGATCTAGGCTCAGCTCTTAAAGGGCCAGCAGCAGTGCCTCTTTCTCTTTCGCTCTGTGTGTGTGTGTGTGTGTGTGTGAGAGAGAGAGAGAGAGAGCAAAGGGGAGGGGACATTTGACCAGAGGGCGCATCACTGCCTGAGTGCAAATGTAGTGCGCTCCCCCTCCTAAAGTCCATCTCTCTCTCTCTCTCGCTCTCTCTCTCTCTCTCTCTCTCTCACACACACACTTGGTTTTCACACGATCAGACAACAGTCACAGACCATGTAGACACACTTCAGAGTGACAAGACTGCAAGCCCTTATGCACTTCATGATGCAACATGACGGGAATTAATCAATATGAGGTGATCTGTATGAAACACACCAAAGCCCATGTTATTTTCTGTTTTATCTATTTTTACCCTTTGATACCACGTGGCTTGTTTAAATAGGATGCTAATGTATTACAGGTTTTTGAAAGAAACAACAGACATTCTTGTGCACAAACAATGTTAAATTAGGAGATAAATACTTAAAATGAAAAGAGCTTCCAGTCACTTCTTTCAGTTTACTGCAGCAGCTAGACGGCGTGATTATTTTGTCGGACCAGCAGTTCAAAACCGAAAGACACTTAACTTACAATCATAAAAAGAGAGAAAGAAGAGAGGAGCAGCACATTCTCTACTTTAAGATGCTCAAACCAGCACTCCTGCACCCTCTGCATGCGGAGCAGCAGCTAAACAATAAAACACTCCTAAGTCTCTTATGAGAATGTACACATTCTCATGTACACATTTTAAGGTTTAATGTTGATATTTTAACTTTTGTCTGTTTCAAAGTCAAGCCTTGAAAAGGGGTAATGAAATGACCTTATACTGTAACTGAACTCCAGGATGTGTCTGTGTACTTGCATGAAGCCTACTTTTACAGTTTCAGTTTCAGGTTGCTTTGGCTTATGACAAATCTTGTAATTCCATTACAAATACAACAGGCGATTTCAGCAGTTACCGGATTACTGTCCCTTTGGTTTCGCCGTGTCAGTAAAGTTGACGCTGTTTTGTGCTCTGCTTTGACACACGTCATGCTTTTTACATGATTGGCTTTGCTGACAGAAAAAAGTAACATAACAGTGGACGGAAAACAAACCTTGAAACAAGATTAATGTAAGGTTCCGCGACGGGCTGAATGCCCAGTTAAAAAAGATTAAATCACACTTAATGCATCTCTTAATGCATCAATGTTTTATTACTATTTGCTGATGGCCATTCTGATCTAACACTAATGTACAAGTGTACAAGGGAAATGTCACGGGAAAACAGCCACTTGCCGAATATTTATATCTAATAAACTGTATTGGCACTAACCTTGTAATTCTTGGAACTAATGTTACTTTAATAATAAGAAGCGGTAATGTCAGCATATAATGATTCACCGAGCTCTACCTGTCTGTACCATCTTCACCATTTCTTCTCTTTTTGATAGTGAGGAACCGACATTTGATTCTGCGACATGGAGCAGTTTTGTTACAAGAAGACAGCTGAACTCTTTCAACAGAACATATGCTGAAGCTCACACGCATGAATGAACGCATGCACACACAGACGCACTCACAAAATACATATACAAACTGACTGAAACCTCCACCAATCACCCACACCCATTGTGTCCTCAGGTGTATGTACAGTGTGTGTGTGTGTGTGTGTGTGTGTGTGTGTAGTGCATGCTGCTTTCAGCCCTTAGTGCTGTCAGTCACTATTAGGGGTGTGTGGTCTATGTGTCACACATAGGGCCAATCCAGCTATTGTTCTGGAGAGCGCAGAGAAAAGCAGAGCTGACAGACTGCCACTTCTGTGATACTTTAACACACACACACACACACACACACACACACACACACTCAGACACTGACACACATACAGGAAGAAGGAGAGAAAGCGAGCCCTGTCACTGTACCTACTGTAGACAAGCACACATCTACTGTACAATATCACACACACACACACACACACAGCATGAATACATTGTGTAGTGTTAATACAGTGGGAACACATTAACACACACATTTACAAAGTTAGAAATGTCAGACATTGACAAAACCATCTCACCACAAAGTCCATTTAGCAACTGCTCTAGAGCAATCAAAACACTTCCTTAACAGATGGATATTGTCATTTGTAGCACTTAATGGACCTTTCATATATGTTGAAAGTGAGTTCTTTATTACAAAAACTGTATTTTACTAAACAATCCCACCATAAGGTCCTTTAACAAAAAGGGAAATGTAAACATTTATAACAACAGATTGTCTCGTCAATTCTTAGATGTTGCTGCCCTCTGCAATGGCAAGGGCTCAACAAAAAAAAAGATAGCAAAGTTATTGTGGACGATTATTTATTTGAACCAGCCACTGCAACATTTAGAAAAAAACTACAGAAGAAGTTTACTTTTTAAACCCTACTGACCCACAAGTGTTCCAAGATACCTAAATAAGTCAGGCTGAACTTTTAGGGAGATATGTATAAAAAAATTGTTTTTGGTTTAAATATTTCCCTCAGTTCCAGATACAGGCATTGTTTAATAAGTTGATTTTAGTTTGTTAAAGGAAGAATACCATTTTGCCCCAATACACAACACAGACGCCAAATAATGCAGTAAACCCCTTCAAACCATTAATCAATTATAATTGTTGTGTAATGTCTGAGCCAGTGCCAGTTCTTTTAAATATATATACATAAAAACATTTTAAAACCTCTGATAGCTTTACAACATTACAAAAGAGGTATTGGGGATGTATTGTTTTGTTTTTCTTGGGTTTTGAACCACAGAGCTCGCAGTTTTTTATACACTTTTTATTCAAAAGCAACAAATAGTGGAACTGAGACTGGGAGTATCATGGGAAATGAAGCTGCACTGATATAACCCCCATCCTTGTAATTGTAGGAAAACATCTCTCTCTCTCTGTGTTTCTCTCAGACTCTCACTCTCATACACAGACACATTCACACATAACCATTAAGCAGACAATGCTAACAAAGATATCAGTTCCCACCTTCACATTGCTAAGTATGTATATAAAACTACGCATATGTATATACACAAACCTTGCTCTCTACAAGACAGCAATATGAACATGTCAGTGTCAGCAACTATCAGTGGCATTAGTTTTCTATTTACCTAATCTAATTCATGGTCAAATTGAGAGAATACACTGAGAGTGCTAAATCTAATCGCATTCCCCGACTAAATTGAGCCCCGATTGGAAACGGCATCTCTCCTTGATTCCCCGAAAACAGCTGCATAACCAATGATAACCTCATTTGTGCATTACAGAAACTTAATTTCTCCATTATGCAGCTTACTCAGTGGCAATCGGTCAACATAACGGAGCAGCGCTGACCTGCGCACACCCCATGCCCACACACCCACCCACCCATCCGGCTACAGACAGCTGAGAGAATGGGGATGTTCCTGTTGTTGGTCATATTTTGAATAGATGTTTATGGCTTTTCCATTCATGTGTAAGGTTAATAGCGGCTTTCAGAATTTAACCTTGAATAATTCTGACTTGACAATTGTAGACAATGGCAAATATATAGTAGATACTGGGGCGATACAGAGGATAATGCAAATGAATAACAATGAATGTACTTAAGCATTCATGCATAATAAAGTTTCTGATGAGGCTTCGGGTTCAGGGTTTTTCAGGAATCCATGCTGCAGAGAAAGACGATGAAGGGGAAGAAGTGTAAACCAGCTTAGTACTGAGTTCTGCTAGAGTAACCAGCCTCTGAGGTGTAAGCCATCATCCGCGTTTAAGAGATGTTGCTGGGGACTATGAATGAACAAGGCCGCTGGAGTGTATTGTGTTCATAGAGAGAACAATGACAAGAAATTGAAAAGGGAGCGTTTCACCTGGGCCGAAACAAAAGAGGCTTGTTAAGTGATTCATTGGTTCATAATCTGAGTTGTGAAGACAGAGGGAGAAGGTACAAGTAGGACAGGATATGCAACACTCACACACACACACACACACACACACACACACTTAGATAAATGCGCTATCACAAAGAGATGGGGGGAAAAATGCCCAAAAGGAACAGCAAAAATTCACAATGCAGCAAGAACACACACACACACACATTCATGTTCAAACAAACACACACTCATTCACAAACACAGAAAAAAACACATGGAGAAGCAAGCATGTGCATACGCATCACACAAACAGACAGACACACACATACACACACACACACACACACACACACACACACACACTCACAAGAGTCCATTACAATGAAACCGTTGATGGGAGGCCCCTGTGTCGGGACCCTAACAGCTGTAGTGCATTAGGGGCCGACCATGAGCAGGGGCAGGGAGAGACCGGCAGTAAACAATCCCAAAGCCCAAAGACACACACACACACACACACACATAGTCACACACATCACCCACACATTTTCACAAACACTCACGCACCATATTATGCAAATGTGGAGACACACACATCGGACACAATGTGGCAAATCAGTAGTTATGGACCTGAGAGGGGTTTCTGTGGAAGAGCAAGATCACATCTAGAAAATGACATAGTTTGCATTTAAATCGGAGAGAATGAGCGCGCTAGGGCTTGTTGAATATTGCTGTGCTGTGATGCTGGGAATCGAAAATTTAGGGCAGAGGAGCCTAAAATTTGGCAGTGTTTTTTAGAACTTCAATCATAGCCGTTCACTACAAGATGATAATGGTCAGCAAAAGCGTTACGAATGACTGATTGATATTTATGATTGATTATTCAGCCAGGTATGCCAAGGAATTAGCTTCATATTATATGATTTGGTAGGACGCAATTGACGTCCAGTGCCAATAGGATGTGAGCCATTTATGTAGCAAGGCAGAAAGAAAGGCTGTGATGGTGGGAGTGATGGATGAGTGTGTACCAGAGTTTGTGTCTGGTCACAGATCAACACTTTCAAGTTTTTTTGCTATATCGATATTGTAGAAATATAGTTGAGGTAAACAGTTCGTCCTTCCCCTTGGTTACAGCAGTTAATAAATCAATCTCAAGTCAAGTTCCGCTTACGAATCTCTTCTGGGGCTTTTGACCGCATCACATAGTCTTCATCAGCAATTGTAACTTGTTCTGTTGTCATGGAAATGTTCAAACTTTTCGTCAATGTTGCTCAAAGGTTGACAGGCAGCTAGTGGTCTAAAACAGCAACCATTTTATGATGTAATGTTAAGGATTGGGCAGGTTTATGACTTGGTTAGGTTTAGAGAAAGATTATAGTTTGACTTAAGGGGACCTTTGTCATCATAGTTTTACAATAACCAACTGGTTAAGGTAAGGGGGCCATCGTGGTCATGGTTTAAACAAACCATTGTTCACTTGCGGTTGGAAGCAGGAAACGAACAGTGGTCTCCAAAGTTAAAGTCAGATCTTTTGTTGACCCAACCATCCATCCAGGCTCCCTAATTGGTCGCTCTATAATAACGTCACCTGATGTTAATCAATATTCATCTTGCAAAAGTGTGATGTGGAAACTTGAAGCCTTCGGCGCACATACACTGAGAATTAACTTTACAGTGAAGCAGTTCAACTTATATTTATAGATTCAGGATTTTTAATGAAGGAGAAGGAGTAGATTTTAACTAGATAATTTAACTTCTTTGTGAAAAAAACATATTAGATCCGAATTACTATTCAAAATAGAGGGATTTATATACATATTAAAACAAGTCTGTGAGGGGAATCTTTAAGTTTGTCCCACTGCTGCTGCTGCTGCTCCCTCAGGATAAGCTACCAGTGGAATAACAGTGGACTGAGTGAAGCTTACATCATTCACCTGCCAGTTATAACTTTGGCATCCAGAGCTGCTTAGTTGAGCCAGAATTAATACATGACACCGAGACACAACAATGAAAAGAAAGCCAGATGGAAAACTTGACTGGTGTATGACGAGACGCCTTACTTCAACCAACGCGCCAAATGCACAAAACCAAAATGCTTTTTTTTTTTTTTAAGTAGGAGAAAATAGGTCCAAAAAGAGTGTGATGTCTTACTGTTTACCTACAAACACATGTTTTTGACATTGTTGTATCAGATATCATATTCTAGGTTACATCTTAGGACAGTCTTTTAAAAATCTAATATGTAATCAGATATGATCAACAATTTGCTCCTTTTTCTCTCCGTCTGTCTCACTCGCAGCTCGTCTCAGTCTCAGGGTGAGCTCATATATCAATACCTCTGGCATCGTTTCTTCTCTCGCTCTCTCTCCTCTTTCCTGGGAGAGAAGGAGACAGGAGAGGCCAGCGTGGAGAGGCGCAAGCCCCTCTGAAGTGGCTTTATCGTGAGGAGACACGTGCAGGCAGAGGACCCCGTCTGAAGGCTGAGTGGCAGGCGGCAGAAGCCATTAAGATAGAGCTGCTATCTCTTGCTGCCAGGGCCCTGTTAATACAGACAGGGGCTCAGGCCGCTCTCATCCACACACACTCTCTCACACACACACACACACACACACACACACCTTCTATCCTGTGGTACTTGAACTGACATGTGGTGACATGGATGTAGACATGTGACATGTCTGCGTGTTCATTTACACTTACAAGCAACTCTTTTTCTGTGTGTGTCTATCTGGAGTCTGTTCCGCCTCCAAAACCCATCAATCCCCGCCCGGGCAGGAAAACTGCACTGATAAATGGGCAGGTAGACAGGTAGAGACCAAAAGACTCAGTCTGCCACTTTTACCACCAAAGTATGGTTGTGTCAGTAATGTGTGGTAATGTGCACACCAGATTCACTCTTTTGGGATATCCGGGTATGAATATAACTAAGATGCTAACCATAACTGAACTGTCAGTGGTTTCATATATTTTGTCAGTTTCAATGTCTTCCGTTTCTTTGAGCTGCACAATTTCTCTCTTAAAAAGTGAGGCAGAAGTGGTCTTTTGAATATAACTTCAGTGCAACTTCAGGTTTTTCTTTTTGGAAATTGGCTTATTTTCCAAGAGTTAGATGAAAAGATCGATACCACTCTCCTGTCTTTGCGCTAAGTATGGAACTGGAACCAGGGGGTGATTAGCTTAGCTTAACATACAGACTGGAAGCAGGGGAAAACATCACCATTAAGCTGTCAGGCAACCAGCAGAGACTCCTGGGAGTCACTGCATCCAGCTGCTGGTTGCCACGAAGAAGTTACAGCATGTAACTCCCCTTAAAACCACTATTATTGTTTTTATATTTCTGATTGTGTATGATTTACACAAACAAGATACAATGTGCTAATCAGTGAGTGTTAGAGGTGTTTTTGAACTCTGGAGAGAGCTAGGCTAGATGTTTCCCCTCTGTTTCCAGACCCAATGCTAAGCATAAAGCTAAGCTAAGCTTATCTCCTCCTGGCTCTGTCTCCATACACACCAAACATTAAAGTGGTATCAATCTTTTCATTTAACTGTCAGCCATAAAGTGAACGAGTGATTTTCTAAAAATGTCAGACTAGACCTTTAAATGGCTGCTGCTACACCTGGACAATAGTGGAATTCTGTTTGTGCTGTTCAAGAAAACTATATTTCTTTGGTTGAATGTGGTTGTAATGAAAACCGAGATTTGTTATAATATATAATAATATATCTGAAAAGACACTTTTCAATGAAATTTAATTGACCTCCATTGTATTCTGTTAAAGGTAGAAATCTCTGAGATATTTTCAAAATTGGATTAACTGTATGCATGGCAAGCTATTATTAATAGTAACAGAAAAAGCATGTTTTTGTGATTAGGTTGAACTGACCCATTATTGCGTATTGTAAATCTTGACTTGTGCAACTGTGCCAAGTGCATTTGTGAATATAGCAAACTTTACTATCACGTGAACATGCAACAGAGATTGTGGGAGTAGCATGGCTTACTTTCAGCATCACAATGTAAGAAATCATAAGTGAGGGGTTTTCTCATATCTTTCTTGGTCAGTAGTTTTTTTCCCTTCCTCATCTGAATGACAGTAGTCCATCCCTTCATTTGTCTTGAGTTTTTCTCTGCTGATGCTCAAGGTTACTGGACGCGGACTGCAGTGTGTGTGAATGTGTCAGAGACCTTTCCCCACCGTAAGTACGCTGCTCTAACCACTATAACAAACAAAGCTGTTTTCTTCCAAAACAATGGCTGCATGGAAAATGAATTAACGATCCGTGCTCTTTGTGTCAATCTTAACTCATTGCTAATTAGCTGGATTTCTTTTCTCTCCTCTCCTTGAAAACATCAGGTCACTTAATTATGGCTGAGGGAAAATAGACATTTCTGGTGTCACTTTTTTATTAGTAACCTCTGGTGCTGTGAGAGAGCGAGCGCCTGGAGCGGACAATGCAAGAAGTGACTGAATGGGAGTCTGTGTCACAGTGGGGTTAATGAAACACTAGCCTGGGAAGATAAATAAAAAGTGAATGATTTACAACAAAAAAATGACCGGTCCAGACACCATGGAAAACACACACAAATACACACATGCAAACACAGACAAGCACACAAAAAGGGTCTATACATGAACTCACACACTAACACACACACACACACACACACTGCAATTGTCCCGCTATAGCAACGCGGACAATGGAGACTTTTCCTTGAATTCTTCCTCTCTCTTCAATTAACAGCAAACTGAGGGCTTTGATGGACTAAAATCAATCTGCAGAGAGAAAAGAACGAGAAGGAATCAAATATCGGGGGGGCGGGTCTGTTGGCTCCAAGCAGTGACTTGAGGATCAAGGTTTTTAGTGCCTGGATGAATGGCAGAAAGAGACGGACATGGACTAAATCCACCATGCACCCACCTGTGTAGAAATGCGAGACAGTTAGATACATGGCGCTGAAGAAGATGGTCAGTGTGATTAGATGCAGTCTAATAATTCCATTATAACCAGATTAAAGCAGAACTGTCATTACAAATGTCACTAGTCAGTCTTTTCTGTGCATGTGCTTTAAAGGTCACATTTCACACCACTTGATGCAAAGTAGCGTGCAAATCTGTACAGACTGTAAAGCCCCTTAAGGTAATTTAGTGATTTGTGGTATTGGGCTGTATAAATAAAACTGACTTGACTCAAATGGAGCGCACTTATATGGTGCTTTCAACCTGAGAACAAAGTGATTTACATTGCACCGACATCCACACACCAAAGTGCTGGCCTGCTCATTTGGTGCCGTGTGGGGTTCAGTGTCTGCAGAAACTTCGATTGATAAAAGATTTTGGCAGCCAATTGGAGATTCTCTTGGGAAGCCATAGACAGGATCTTGACGCTGACAGCAATGACAGCAGAGGGAAGAGGCAGGTAGCACGGTTTAAATATTTAACAATCCTTCAGTTAAGATGGTCATTGGATGACCAGAAGGCCCGCAAACAAATTCCATTAAATTATTGGATAATAAGCGAGAGGTGGAGCCCCAAAGTGATGACAAATTTTAATATTTGTCTTACTGCATAAACTTCCTGCTTGTATTGTATTTAGCATCATTGCAATTCAATACAAATGTCCCTCAAAGTCACTCCATCTTCATATTATATTCCTATTGTCGTTGAGCCTCTAGGCTGTTGCAAGTTCTTTAAGGAATTTAAGTCCAATTAGGGTCTTATTTTTGTAGTTTTGTCCATCATTCCTTTAAATAACAGTGAATTCACCAAACAAATTGCTAAGATTGGAAAGCATGGCAACATTGCTGAAAGGAAGTCTGACTGGGCAAGAATGATAAGCAATAAGAAAATAATACAGGTTTTAAACAACACCAGCTAATTTGAAAGAGGAAACAAAGGCACAATGCTAAATTATTACAATATTACAACAAAACAACGGTTCTATTCGAACATCCATTAACCAACCTTCTGGTTCAGCTTTGGTTCAACTTCCTACTTATAGCGCAATGAGGGATTATTATTACTCTCTCTATTATTATTACATTTTGGGTGCTCTTACTTTTATTTTTCCCGAAATTATGACAAGAATTACAATGAGACCCAAATTAAAATAAACTTGAATTATCCTTAAATAAACTGTCCATCAATTCTCTTCTGTTTCGAAGGTCACAAATGAGCTTTGGTCCTCAACTATTGAGCCAACATGTTCAAGAAGTCCTTGAAGGGTCAGAAAAAAGTGAAACACGACAACTTCATCCACTGACAAAGATCATGCGTTAAGATCGAAAGCTCCAGAACCACTACTCATAACTGCGAACCATGAACAACTTTAATTGACCTATTAGTTGAATCGAGATATTCATAGTAATCAAGTCATCGTGTGGATGTAAACATACTGAGTTAGGGGTGAGGTGGGGGATGGAGGTTTTTGATCTCTCTGCCTACAGACAGCTACAGAAGAATCACTTCCTGTTCACCGCAGATTGTTCCCTCTCAGAAGTAACCGGACAAACTGAAAGTTGATTCCCGGTCTCGTTCTATCACAGAGATAGATGACAACAAAACCTTTTAAAATATCATAATACGGTGGATTATCACTCTGAGAATCCCTGAGATTTGTTTTTATCCCCAGGAGCTAATGTTCTCTCTCTTTCTCTCTCTCTACCTCTTCATCTCCCTCCTCCTCCATCCTCACAAGCTCTCCCTCCGCTGCTATCTCTCTCCCTCTTTTTTTATTCTTCTTCCCCTACTTTCCATCCCCAAACACCCCCCCCCCCCACACCTCAAAGCTGTCAGGATGTTGCCTCCTTCGGTCTGAGGCTGAATGGGCGGATTTGGCAGCGTTCCCCTCCCCTCGCTGGTTGCAGACGTTTTTAAAAATTTTTTTTAAAGAGCACACATTTATGCACCAAATCTCTGCACTTTGTGTTTCTCCACGTCAAGGCACAAGCTCAACCCTGGATTGATGCGCACTGGCAGCCCCCTGTGTACTTGCTCTGAGGGAGAAGGGGGACGACAGAGAGAACAGAAGAAAAGAGACAGAGAGAGGAAATGATTTTCTGATTTTCTACACAGGCTTTGTGGTCCTGGAAGGCTGTGTGTTTTTTTTAAGTCCATTGGTAAGAACAAGAGGAGAGGAGATTGTGCTATCCATTGCCTGAGGGCTATGATGAGCCTATATATTTAAGCTCCCTCTGTTCCTTGCTTAACAATAACGCCTACTAGTTTTAATTTAATTCTGTTATTTTTTTCCACTAAATAATCCACTTCCATTTTCTATGTCACAGCTGGAGAAATAAATCTAATCTTATCGCGTAGCAGACGGGGTGTGAGATTTGACACTTAAGAGTTTTTCTTTCCTATTTTTTTTCATCTTCAAGGCCATGTGTGATGAAGAACAATAGAGACAGAAGTGCTTACAGAAGGGCAGGTAGGGCACGGGCAACGCATGGAAGCGTTGACAATATGCCTGTTTTCTAAATTTTTGTACGCGTGCAACCACACGTGTTTATTATATTTGTGTCTGTTTGATGGTGGAGAAGCGTGAACTGAGATAAGACCTAAAAAGCCAAACAAGATGCCAAAGTAAGACGGTGACGTGTAGAGAATGAGGAGTAAAACTAGTTAAGGGTTGAGAGACAAGAAGGGAAAATAAAATGAAATATAAGAAAAAGAACAGTGTTGCTTGAGGTTTAAGGCTACTAGCCAGCTGGCCTGTGGCCACTCCAGATGTGGCGGGCTTCCTAAACATCTTACAACCCGGCAGCCTCTGTTAAGCAGCATGTAGCCTACACTCACACACCGTCATTACCAGACCACAACTCACCACATTTTTATAGAATCCATTTACATCAGATTTCAATATTGGTTTAACGTGTAGCCAGTGTGTGTTGACCTAAGGCCACGAAACATCACCACAGGCATGTGGCACATTAAATAACTGCTTTTAAAAATGTTCTTTTAATCTATTTTATTCATGTTTTTGGTGTAAATGTAATAATTAGTTGTATTTCAAACTTGAGGCTATGCAGAACAGAGGGTTCTTTTCACACCTGTAGTTTGGTTCATTTGGTCCATTCGATATTGCATTTTAGTAAAATCAAATCTCAAAGGTTTGAGAAGAATGTACAAAACGTAATGGAAGTGTGGCGTTTCTGTTTGCTTCATGTTTTCATTTGAAGAAGGTTACAGTCTCCTCGAGACTCCATACAGAGCTGATGTTTTCGTCCGCCGCTATGTTTAGTCTCTATAGCGGAGCACAAGTCTGCTTCCATTGCACTTTGTCACATTTGGTTTTTACACCGACTTTTCCACCTCAGCCAACCATAAAAAGTGTTTGTGATGTTTTGAATTCTTTTTCAAATTTTACAATATTTCCACACAAATGAAACAAAATTACAAGTTAGAAGCTTAGTGGTGGCCACGATGTAGTTCGTTTATAGCCTAACGTTAGCTTTTTACCTCTGGCGATTGCACTTATGCTTCAAAAATCATAAAAGTAGTGTTCTTTTCTGAAGCTTATCTTGCTGAACAAAACGTGCAGGTATCGTGAACTTCTTTTTGCCACAGAGCTTATTTTCTGCAACAATTCAAAAGCCAATGGAAAAATCCCATTGGCTTTTTGTCAAGGGAACCAGGGCGATGCTAACTTCCCGGGTTGGCCTACAAAAATATGTCATCCCTGCATCACCTAGATTATTACAACTGTGCACAATATGCTCCCACATTAGTTTAAATAAAGGAGAATCATCCCGTCTGCTGTACGTTTGACATTTGCTTTCATTGCAGTCATCTGCATGCAGGGCAAGCTTATGTTGAGCATGTCATTTCTTGATTTTCTTTGATTTTCATCTCAACATACAGTACAGTATACTATGTGTCAGTAGCAGCCCCCTGTTACCACCACCACAACCCCCCAAAGTCCCCCTTTTCTCACTGTGGGAACACACTGGCACACAGATGGTTAAGCCCACCCTTGTGATGAGTGGGAAGGGTGGGAGGTGTGTGTGGGGGGGGTTGCTGCAGATGGCACAGAGGGCATCGCCAATCAGCCTACATGCACACACAATCACACACACACACACACATCAACAGAGGAATACAGGGGGAAGAGAGGGTGAGGTAAACAGATAGCAGGAGATGGATGGATGGATGTATGGAAGGTGTAGGTGGGTGTTTGAGTCCTGTAGCCCCCCGGGTGCATTGTGTGCCATGTGTACGTGTACGGTACCTGCCGTTGATCTAGCGTGGCACACAAAGCCTTGGCATCTTGCTGGCACCTCTGCCCACGCCACGCCACACTGAGAGGCACGGCCAGGCCTGCCAGAGGGGCCTGGCAACACGGTGTGTGTGTGTGTGCCTCACTTCCTCTACATCTTAGAACATGTCTTTGAGGTGTGTGCACGTAGACAAATGCTGTGTGTTTCTGGGAATTATGTCGTATGTTTGCATTGGTCAGTACCTTGTCTCTAAAACACTTGTGGGAATACGCATTAAGCAGGCTTCTTTTGAAGGTGTGTGTCTAAGTATGCATTTACTGTGACCCAACCAAACACCACACACTCCCACACACACCAGAACACACACCGGCACCCCCTCTCATTAGGAAGACCCTACCCCATTCCTCTAATGGCTAAGCCTTTGATATGCAATGACGATTAATTCCCACCTGTGTTCCACTCTCTGCAGACAGCGCAGTCATTAGACCCAGGACAAAGACACACTCACACACACACACACACCGCCGTGTCTGAGCAGGAATCTAATCATTTAACCCGTCCAGAGGTTCTGATTCTCATCTGTCTTCACCTTACGTTATGAATTGTCTACCGGGGGACTCGCTTCCCTCACTTGTAATGTAAATAGAACAATATTTACATAAAAACATTTGAATTTATCATTAAAAATTGCTCTTCTTGATGTGGAATGCTCTTTAAGGCAATAAGGTGAAGCCTAATTTGCTTGTTGCACTGTTTGTCTTGTATGCATAAGTTATTCTGCTATCAATCTCGCACTGTAATGAGGCAGAAAGATCCAAACATTCAAACGCACCTAGTTTTTTAAAAAGTGAGGACAAACAGTATGCGTCCACCACTGCAATACAAACAGCTGCCTTTGTTTGGTGCAAATATCACATGAAGTCTGGAGCTTCCAAAATATGAATGTAGTGAATGTGTCTCTGCAAAAACATAATGTTAAGTGCTTTCGGTGGACGTTTTTGGCTGCTTGACACCAACAATGCAACAAATGAGAGATATAATTGCACCGTATGATATCATGTGAGGGCATCTGTTCCTTAAATCTTTATATTATATCCCATTATCACCTGGGGTTCCTGCGTTCTACGCTGCAGCCTGAGGAAGACCCATGTTTTCTAAAGTAAAGATGCTAATCTGCAAAGCATTTCAATCAAAAAACCATTAGTGTTAATGGTTTTGATTTTGATCTTCAGTACACCTTACCTATTTTGCACTCACAGCAAGAGGGTCCTTTTGCAGGTTATGATTCTGCAACAATTTTCATAAAAGCGACGAATCAGTAATTTTTATGCATATAAATATTCTTCAGCTGCTCAAATGAGAGGATGTGTTTATTTTCGTTGTCTTACATGACAGTAAGTTGAACATCTTTGGGTTTTGGACTCTTGGTTGGACATAAACAAGTTGACGACATTGCTGTGAATAGCATATAGTAACATTTTTAACATTATTTTATTTATTTATTTTATAGACTAAACCATTAACCGAGAAAATAATCTTTCCCCAACGAATTAATGAGTATTATTGTTTGTTGCAGCCCAAGCAGTTTGGAAAAATATACATTTTCAAGGTTAGGAATATGCTAGAATTCGAAAATACTCTTTGAAAAATGCTTGATTTTCAACATAATCTGGTGTTTCATCATCCACATCTCATGTAAATCAAAAATCTTTTCAGATTTCAAATGAAACTATCCCATCGTCATAGTTGTATGTTGTCTCCTGGCATTTATAGTATACAATTAAGATGTAATGATAAAAGCTTAGAGAGTCTGAGCATCTTTGGTTTAGGTACCTTGAAAGTGCTTGAATTGTACACTAACCTAGCATTCAAAAACAGAGATTTATTATTGCACGTCGATAAAATTGAGGGAGCAGAGGTTGTGGTACTCTGACTTTTAGTCCATCAGCTCTGTCCATAATGCAATCCTGTCCTAGCACACACCCACGTCTTTCTAACTCCACACCTCCAGTTTATTACAGAGGCCTTCCGTTAGTGGTTTGTTTTGCTCCCCAATCCCTGGGGAGTTTCACAACTTTGACATGTGAAGCTGGTGTTATGCCAGTTTTTACGTTTACTAAATGCCTATTCTCAAACACATGTAGTACAAACGATTACAGGTGCAAGTCTGTCATGAGACCCTGTTTCAGTGCAGAATTGTTAACTCCTCCTTATCATTCCTTCCTTATCAGTTGCCCCCCCCCACCTCTATTACTGTGTCCTCACCTCTGTCATTAGCTATTGATTTACTTCCTGTTCTCTCTTCACCAACTATCTCCCTCTCTCTCTCTAATCCAACCCCACCCCTACATCCACAGTCCCCACTTTACCTTAAACTGATACACGTTACCATCATCTCCTTGCCTTCTCCTTCTTTTTCTCTTTTGTCTCATCCTTCCCTAATCCCACCTTCTTCTACACCTCGTTTCCTTTCCCCCCCTCTTTAACCCACCCCCAGTGCTGTTATCGCAGTATTACTGTGTCCTCAGTTGATCTTGTAGCTATTAACCAGGTGAACAGCCTCACCCCTGTTGAACCCATCCAGCTTACACAGCTTACACACACTCAAAACTCAGCTGGCTATATTGGCACACCTCCCTGTTCACTTCTGACTTCCCTAACCCACGGTTTGTAAATCCTTCCAAATCAGCCTCTGTTTGTGGAAGCCTGTGACATAGGGGGAGAAGTAGCTGGAAGTACTGGTAGAAGTCTGCATACTGGCACAGAAAGAGCCTGGCCTCTGTCACTAATGTCAAAACGACAATTCAGCTTCAAGATCAAAAGTTCCCAAGTAATGAGGGGATCAAAGGTACACAAACAAATGAACAATTGCGCTTCTGAATGTGAACAATAGCATGCTTATTACAGAACTGCTGAATAAAAGGCAGGATGCAAACTAATAGATCAGCACATCGTGATACAAGTGTAGGGATGGTGCCTCTGAATAGTGACACTGAGTCAGAGAAGGGGCTGCTATTAGCGGAGGACATGGAAAGGCTTTGTTTGGTAGTGACAACAGGCCTGGAAACGTGGCCATTAAAGTCTGACACTAGCGACGGTTGCCACAGTTACCAGTAATCACCACTGCGTCAGTAGGTGAGGGTGAGGAGCCACGGCTCCGGTCAACTGTGGAGCAGCGTTCTGCGATGGACTTGGCGGGATGAGAGTGGGCGAACGCATTCTCGATGATGGAAGGTTGGTGACAGGATTTCACATATGCAGGGGCAGAGCCAAGGGCGAGACTGTGATGCCGTCAGTAGGGGAATCTGATTGGCCACCCTCAGTGCCACTCCAGATTCCCTTGACAGTCACTGATTGCACAGCTTGTATCTAACAGCTGACGTCATCTCAAAAGGACAAGTGTGTCCTGTTGCCTGGTTGTCCCTTTTGGACAGAGAATACCGCTAAAGCTTTTTTTCAGTTTAGACATCCTAACAGTGAACCACCTGGAAGCAACTAGCAACTGTACATGGTTCTGTTGAGCAATTGCAGTTGCATTTTAAAGCTTTTGAATATCTTTATATAAAAGAAATGTGTTAATCAGCCTCTACATCCTGTACATTCACCCGGTTAGCTAAAGTTAGGCTCTTTACTTAAAGAAAGTGCTGCGTCCAACCTTAAGATCCAACATCTAGCCTAAACTGCATTCCTTAACAGTTTGATCTTGTCAGATCATTTCTGTATCTTTTGGAAACCGACAATCCCACATTCAAACCCACTTGATGCCGTGATTGGCCAACTGCAGGATTTGAACTGTTCTCTGTAGCTGTCTGTAGTTGCTCATTACGCAGCTGTTTCTGTCACTTTTCATGTGAACACCCGGGTGCAACACTACGAATGTCTTCCAGGACAGTTACATTTAAAGTAAATCGTATCTTTCCTCTCTATGGCAGCTGGCTTTTCACAGGTATAACAACATTTGATTTCCGCCAAGGTCGGACAACATGTTGTACAAACTGGTTAGGTTAAGCCACAACCCCACTTTTAGGATTACAGCCACCAACATGCAATGCTGCCACTTGAGCTCATTGTCCCAAAATATTATCCTTTATTGTCCCATTTCTCGACTATCACTCACTGGTGTATCTTGTTTTCATATGTATGTCACTAAATGTAAAGATTTGAGTCAGCAATGTCAGCTAAATATCAAGGTTATAATTGGTCAAATGTGATTATATAGCAAAAAGTAAATGCATTTCAATGACATTTAAACTTTACCCTACAACTGTTTTGCCCTCTAGTACACATCACTAGTACACAAGTAGTCATGTCTTTGAGAACTGTGTATTTTTCCCATCAGATCTATTCAAATATCCAATCCAAGCCTATTACTACAGTTTAAAATGAGCTGTTATCTCAGTCCTGACTTGTCTTAGAAGGAGTCTGTGAGTTCGACTGATGGGCTTCTTGCTGTGCCATATGTGGAAGAGAGTGATGGGGGGAAAAAGAAGGAAATGAATGTCTGAATGTATCTTGGCTCCATTATTTTACATGTTTCAGTTTTTAACAATCACTTCAAATCACTTCCAAAAACAACCAGAACACCTTACCTGTCTGTAAGGTGTGTCGATCAAAAACTCTCTAAGTGTAAAATATCAAAAATTCTGCACACTGTTTATATGTTTCATGCTATAATATGAGTAAAAGGTACTGTTACTTAAAGGATTTAGTGGTTTAGCGGTTGTAGTGATAAATGTCGATCATATCATGACATGCATATAAAAAAAGGGACATTTCAAGTTTTGAATTTTTTTGTTAGATCGGACTTCTGAAGCAGAGTAAGCAGTCATACCCAGTGCTGCTATAATATCCAATCCAGACAGACAAGCTGCAGAGAAAATATCTCTCACTAAGCACTGGCACAATGGCTGTGTAATACTATTGTCTATGACACACAGGGTGATAGACACTTAAGCAGCGTGTGTATCTGTGTAGGCTGTGTGCACATGCATGTATCTGCATGTGTGTGTATTCACAACACTAGGCCGCAGTTAAGTGAGTGAATGCATTAAAAGGGTTGTTGGGGAGCCCAGCTCGCTCACTGCCCGCGATAATGAGGATGTTTTCTGTCTTCAGTTCAATCAGCACTCCCGGCTCTCTGAGATGGGAGAGCCTAGCAGATGCACGGCACGTAGCAGATGTGTGCTATTGGAGTGACATCTGAAAGTAAAACTCTAGAGCCTTTTTACGACATTGTGTGCTGCTGTTTAGATGCCCGCGATTTCCTGGCGCCAAGCGATGATGACAACTGCAACTCGGGGAACAAGAAAAGGCGGAAAAGAAAGAGGGGAGAGAAAAGGAAAAAGGCGAGGAGAAAAAGGGAGGAAATCTTTGGCAAGGGTCTCATCTTTGAAGTGATTTGGAGAGAGATGACATGCAAAATTAGAGAGTAGCGTTTCGCCCTCTCCACTTTGACTACACATTAAACGCAACAGGGAGAAATTTTTCCCCACAAAGATAAATGGCGCATGGGGCACGCCGCGGTCCCTAAACAACACAGATTACCTTGTCTGCGCACTTTCAGAATCTGTTAGGATTTCAAGCTGTTTGATTAAAGTTTTGTCGCTTTTATTTTTTTTCTCAAATTCAGGTACATATAACTTTCCAACTATTCAGTTCCAACTTTTCAAAAGCCCAACTAGAAAAAAACAACCCCTTTTCTCTTCAATCATCTCTCACCCAATCAAAAGCAGGTCCCTGGCCAAGAAACACTTAACAGACAAAATATATACAAAGCATTTGCTGTGTACAAACGGCAAGATATCTGAAAGAGTAAATGGCTAGGATTTAGACAGCGATTTCTTTCATTTTATGCTATCTAACAGGGAAAATGTTTAATTGTACCAACATTGTTTCTTTGGCTCAAAATCACAGAATATGGCTGCTGTGTAGAGCCAAGTTCAGATCCTATATGTCTGTCTATTTGACTAAATGGCACCATATCAGAGCTATACTGTTTTGTTATTAATAAATAAACTGCTATTTACTATGAATTATGGTATGGATTTAACATTTACTTCCATACAAGATGCTTAAGTTTCTGTTTCTTACAACGCAACGCAACACTTTCCACTGTTTGGACTTGCAGGCTATTAAAAACAGTGCAGATTGCATGAAAACAGAATATGGGAATAATGAGAACAACATTAATAAAGTGAGAGCACATGGAGGTATTGAGTAAGCATCTGGAGTAGAAACGGGTTTACAATAAAGACGGTGTGTGTGAGTCACATAGAAGAATCCCCTTCTCCTTTGAAGAAATACAAGGCGCCACAACTTATTTGTCAATGCAGCAAAGACGAAAACATTCAGGAGTTTGCAGTATTCAAGAAAAGCCTGAATTTCCCCCCCCCAAAAAATCCAAAGTCTGATTTACTATGAAGATATAAAACTAGATATAAAAAGGTCCGAAGACTTTCTAATGTAGGATGTGTGTAGGTTTAACAGATTAGTGGGCAGACTTGAACATAAGAGCCTTCTTCATTCACACACACACATTTATTTGTGCATTTGAGACCGATGTATTGTGCGAGCATATATGGTGTGAGGCTGATCTAGAGGGAGTTTTATTGTTGTGCCCACGGGAGCAGATGTCGCTGGCACTTACTCAATACTTTCTCTCATTCTCTCTCTGTTTGCTCCCTCGCCATGTTGCGCTCGCTTTCTCTCTCTCGCTCTCTCTCTCTCTCTCTCTCTCTCTCTCTCTCTCTCTCTCTCTCTCTCTCTCTCTCTCTCTCTCTCTCCATGTCTGTTTTTCTATCCGTCTCTCCCTGTCTTTTCTTTTTTTTTTTGCTTTTGACCAGATGGAGAGATGCTCCGCTCCAAACCTTTCTCACTCAGGATCACAATGCTCTGAGTCATGTCATCTAGCCTGCTATCTCCTCCCTCTCTATGTCTCTTTCTCTATGTCTCTTTCTGTCCGTAAGCGCTCGCTCTCCCTCTTTCCCAGTGTCCTTTTCCCCCCGACAAAGGCAGACAAAGGCCTTTCATTTCTCCTAGCCTGCTTGTGCTCTGTGTGTTTGTACTGTACCAAACTAGGCTCCCTCTCTCATTGTATTCCCTCCTTCCCTTTGCAAAGAAGGTGTCTAGGGGCCCCGGGGCCCCTACTCTGAGACAAGGGGGCCTGCCTCAGCCCGGTGAGGGAAGTGTTGGTGGGGGGGCGGGGGTGTGGGGAGGGTCGCTGTGGTGTGTGAGGGAACGAGGGGAAGAAGAAAGAGCAAAAGCGACAGAGTATATTATTTCATTAAGTGCTTTGGAGCTCGACAGGGATTGGGGAGCAAAACCTTGCAGCTCTGTGTGTGACAAGGGCACGACCTCCCGCAACCTGGAAACTCTATCCACACAGCGCGCTGCTTTCATCTGATACTGGGGGTGTGTGAGAGCTCTCAGTCACTGGCGCTGGCTGGCTCGCTGAGGCTGCTAAGCTTTTTAGTCAGGGCCCGCTGAACGGAGGGAAAAGGTGGCGAGAACGACGGAGGAGGGGTGAGGGAAGGTAAGGGGGTGTAGGGGTGGATGTGTGGGGGAGCAGGGTAGGTGAGGAGAGGAGAGGGGGGTTTTGCCCGAGCCTCGGTAAGACAGAATTGGGCATTGTCGCCAAGCAGAGCAGAGCAGAGCTAGCCCATTCTGTTGATCTGAGCAGGATCCCGGAGAAAACAAAACTGCATTGTTCCCCGCAGATGGAAGCCAGTGTCTCCTGGGTAACAGCATTAATCTCCCCTTTTCTCCTGCTTCCTCTCTTGTCGGGGCCATAATCGGTGGGCTCCTTTCAGCAGCCGAGCCAGCCTCAAAGCCCGGGCTCCTAACTAGCCTCCTAATTAGCTGCAATTACAATGAAGACAACATGATGAGATAATAGAAATTTGCAAAATAATGACATACCACGGGAAAATATTCCTCCTCCCCAAGCACCATTTTTCCCTCCGGGAGAGGCACAATGGAGAGCCGGGGCCCTTTTCTGAGAACGGGGAGCTCAGAAAAAATGGTGGCGCATTATGTAGCATTGAACCCTATTGTCTGCCTTCTGGTTGCTTCAATCAACAGGCCATTGTCTGGCTGCTTAAATCAAAATGACTCAAATACGGGCTCCGTAATGATGCCCTCTCAGCAGCACATACTGAACAGAGAGACAGACTGAGGGAGAAAGAGGAGAGGAGGAAAGAGGAGAGGAGAGGAGCTAATCATAAATAATAATAATCATGTGAAATGTAACAAGAGGTAAAGTAATTATGAGAAAGTTAGGAAGGGGTCCAATCATAAAATATCCTAACAGAAGCCTCAGAAATCAGAAGGATTTAACACAGAGGGCCTGGATACCAGGAGTTGTTGCTGCTGCACATTTGCTCTTGTTAGATCGCATTAAGTAGTTGTCAGAGTACACGGAAACACGACTTTATGAAATCAAAAACGACTGAGAGCGAGGTAGTCAGAGGAAGGGAAAAAGACAAGGAGAGGAGGAGAGGGAGGGGAGGAGGATGGAGGGAGGGAGGAGACAGAGGTAGACAGCAGGTGGTAGTCATGCACAGAGCAACATTTTTAGCAACTGTGATCGGCAACAGGAGATTAAGCAACGCCACGCAAGTTCTGTGTGGATGGAGAGGGGAGTAGGTGGTCTTAACTTAACATTAGGGAACTTGGGATACGCAGACTTTTTACCAGTCAGAAGTATTGTACCGGTCTGCCTCTATATAATTCATCTATGTCTGTCTCTCTAATGAATCACAAGCATCCTTTTGGGGTTTCTCTGCTACACTTTATAGTAATAAAAGCTGAGAGAAATGTATACATACACTCTGATATCTCTCTCTCTCTCTCTCTCTCTCTCTCTCTCTGTCTCTCTCACACACACGCACACACACACACACACACACACACACACACACACACACACACACACACACACACACACACACACACACCAGGAGTGAAATGCAGTGTGTTGCAGCACGGTGGTTGGTT